>CAWUFW010007704.1:740000-976671 GCA_963921515.1 Calotriton arnoldi
CACATCACAGGCTCTTAACGCACACCTCACCCGGCTCTCCCTGCTGCCCTCTGTCACCCTCTGCCATCTCACCCGGCTCTCACTCCCTGCTGCCCTCCGTCACCTCACCCGGCTCTCACTCCCTGCCCTCTGTCACCTTACCCGGCTCTCACTCCCTGCTGCCCTCTGTCACCTCACCCGGCTCTCACTCCCTGCTGCCCTCTGTCACCTCACCCGGCTCTCACTCCCTGCTGCCCTCTGTCACCCTCTGCCATCTCACCCGGCTCTCACTCCCTGCTGCCCTCCGTCACCTCACCCGGCTCTCACTCCCTGCCCTCTGTCACCCTCGGTCACCTTACCCGGCTCTCACTCCCTGCTGCCCTCCGTCACCTCACCCGGCTCTCACTCCCTGCTGCCCTCTGTCACCTCACCCGGCTCTCACTCCCTACTGCCCTCTGTCACCCTCTGTCACCTCACCCGGCTCTCACTCCCTGCAACCCTCTGTCACCTTATCCGGCTCTCACTCCCTTCAACCCTCTGTCACCTCATCCGGCTCTCACTCCCTGCTGCCCTCTGTCACCCTCTGCCATCTCACCCAGCTCTCACTCCCTGCTGCCCTCCGTCACCTCATCCGGCTCTCACTCCCTGCTGCCCTCTGTCACCCTCTGCCATCTGACCCGGCTCTCACTCCCTGCTGCCCTCCATCACCTCACCCGGCTCTCACTCCCTGCCCTCTGTTACCCTCTGTCACCTTACCCGGCTCTCACTCCCTGCTGCCCTCCGTCACCTCACCCGGCTCTCACTCCCTGCCCTCAGCCATCTCACCCGGCTCTCACTCCCTGCTGCCCTCCGTCACCTCACCCGGCTCTCACTCCCTGCCCTCTGTCACCCTCTGTCACCTTACCCGGCTCTCACTCCCTGCTGCCCTCTGTCACCTCACCCGGCTCTCACTCCCTGCTGCCCTCTGTCACCTCACCCGGCTCTCACTCCCTGCTGCCCTAAGTCACCCTCTGCCATCTCACCCGGCTCTCACTCCCTGCTGCCCTCCGTCACCTCACCCAACTCTCCCTCCCTGCCCTCTGTCACCCTCTGTCACCTCACCCGGCTCTCACTCCCTGCTGCCCTCTGTCACCTCACCCGGCTCTCACTCCCTACTGCCCTCTGTCACCCTCTGTCACCTCACCCGGCTCTCAGTCCCTGCAACCCTCTGTCACCTTACCCGGCTCTCACTCCCTGCAACCCTCTGTCACCTCATCCGGCTCTCACTCCCTACTGCCCTCCGTCACCCTCTGCCATCTCACCCGGCTCTCACTCCCTGCTGCCCTCCGTCACCTCACCCGGCTCTCACTCCCTGCTGCCCTCTGTCACCCTCTGCCATCTCACCCAGCTCTCACTCCCTGCTGCCCTCCGTCACCTCACCCTGTCTCTCTCTGTCTGTCTCCCTCCCTCTGTCTCCCTCTCTCTCTGTCTCCGTCCCTCTGTCTCCGTCCCTCTGTCTCCCTCCCTCTCTGTCTCCCTCTCTCTCTGTCTCCCTCTCTCTCTCTGTCTGTCTCCCTCCTTCCCTCTGTCTCCCTCCTTCCCTCTGTCTCTCCCTCTGTCTCTCCCTGTCTCTCTCTCTCTGTCTCCCTCTGTCTCCCTCCCTCTGTCTCTCTCTGACTCCCTCTCTCTCTCTCTCTGTCTCCCTCCCAGGCCTGAGCTCCCTGGCCTTGGCTCAACTCTCTGACTACAGGCTGGCGGGAAACATCACATCACAGGCTCTTAACGCACACCTCACCCGGCTCTCACTCCCTGCTGCCCTCTGTCACCCTCTGCCATCTCACCCGGCTCTCACTCCCTGCTGCCCTCCGTCACCTCACCCGGCTCTCACTCCCTGCCCTCTGTCACCCTCTGTCACCTTACCCGGCTCTCACTCCCTGCTGCCCTCTGTCACCTCACCCGGCTCTCACTCCCTGCTACCCTCTGTCACCTCACCCGGCTCTCACTCCCTGCTGCCCTCTGTCACCCTCTGCCATCTCACCCGGCTCTCACTCCCTGCTGCCCTCCGTCACCTCACCCGGCTCTCACTCCCTGCCCTCTGTCACCCTCGGTCACCTTACCCGGCTCTCACTCCCTGCTGCCCTCCGTCACCTCACCCGGCTCTCACTCCCTGCTGCCCTCTGTCACCTCACCCGGCTCTCACTCCCTACTGCCCTCTGTCACCCTCTGTCACCTCACCCGGCTCTCACTCCCTGCAACCCTCTGTCACCTTACCCGGCTCTCACTCCCTTCAACCCTCTGTCACCTCATCCGGCTCTCACTCCCTGCTGCCATCTGTCACCCTCTGCCATCTCACCCGGCTCTCACTCCCTGCTGCCCTCCATCACCTCACCCGGCTCTCACTCCCTGCCCTCTGTTACCCTCTGTCACCTTACCCGGCTCTCACTCCCTGCTGCCCTCCGTCACCTCACCCGGCTCTCACTCCCTGCCCTCAGTCACCTCACCCGGCTCTCACTCCCTGCTGCCCACCGTCACCTCATCCGGCTCTCACTCCCTGCTGCCCTCTGTCACCCTCTGCCATCTGACCCGGCTCTCACTCCCTGCTGCCCTCCATCACCTCACCCGGCTCTCACTCCCTGCCCTCTGTTACCCTCTGTCACCTTACCCGGCTCTCACTCCCTGCTGCCCTCCGTCCACCTCACCCGGCTCTCACTCCCTGCCCTCAGTCACCTCACCCGGCTCTCACTCCCTGCCCTCTGTCACCCTCTGTCACCTCACCCGGCTCTCACTCCCTGCTGCCCTCTGTCACCTCACCCGGCTCTCACTCCCTACTGCCCTCTGTCACCCTCTGTCACCTCACCCGGCTCTCAGTCCCTGCAACCCTCTGTCACCTTACCCGGCTCTCACTCCCTGCAACCCTCTGTCACCTGATCCGGCTCTCACTCCCTGCTGCCCTCCGTCACCCTCTGCCATCTCACCCGGCTCTCACTCCCTGCTGCCCTCCGTCACCTCACCCGGCTCTCAATCCCTGCTGCCCTCTGTCACCCTCTGCCATCTCACCCGGCTCTCACGCCCTGCCCTCTGTCACCCTCTGTCCCCTTACCCAGCTCTCACTCCCTGCTGCCCTCCGTCACCTCACCCGGCTCTCACTCCCTGCTGCCCTCTGTCACCTCACCCGGCTCTCACTCCCTGCCCTCTGTCACCTTACCCGGCTCTCACTCCCTGCTGCCCTCCGTCACCTCACCCGGCTCTCACTCCCTGCCCTCAGTCACCTCACCCGGCTCTCACTCCCTGCTGCCCACCATCACCTCATCCGGCTCTCACTCCCTGCTGCCCTCTGTCACCCTCTGCCATCTGACCCGGCTCTCACTCCCTGCTGCCCTCCATCACCTCACCCGGCTCTCACTCCCTGCCCTCTGTTACCCTCTGTCACCTTACCCGGCTCTCACTCCCTGCTGCCCTCCGTCACCTCACCCGGCTCTCACTCCCTGCCCTCAGTCACCTCACCCGGCTCTCACTCCCTGCCCTCTGTCACCCTCTGTCACCTCACCCGGCTCTCACTCCCTGCTGCCCTCTGTCACCTCACCCGGCTCTCACTCCCTACTGCCCTCTGTCACCCTCTGTCACCTCACCCGGCTCTCAGTCCCTGCAACCCTCTGTCACCTTACCCGGCTCTCACTCCCTGCAACCCTCTGTCACCTGATCCGGCTCTCACTCCCTGCTGCCCTCCGTCACCCTCTGCCATCTCACCCGGCTCTCACTCCCTGCTGCCCTCCGTCACCTCACCCGGCTCTCAATCCCTGCTGCCCTCTGTCACCCTCTGCCATCTCACCCGGCTCTCACGCCCTGCCCTCTGTCACCCTCTGTCCCCTTACCCAGCTCTCACTCCCTGCTGCCCTCCGTCACCTCACCCGGCTCTCACTCCCTGCTGCCCTCTGTCACCTCACCCGGCTCTCACTCCCTGCCCTCTGTCAACTCACCCGGCTCTCACTCCCTGCCCTCTGTCACCTCACCCGTCTCTCACTCCCTGCAACCCTCTGTCACCTCACCCAGCTCTCACTCCCTGCTGCCCTCTGTCACCTCACCCGGCTCTCACTCCCTGCTGCCCTCTGTCACCCTCTGCCATCTCACCCGGCTCTCACTCCCTGCTGCCCTCCGTCACCTCACCCGGCTCTCACTCCCTGCTGCCCTCTGTCACCTCACCCGGCTCTCACTCCCTGCCCTCTGTCACCTCACCCGGCTCTCACTCCCTGCTGCCTTCTGTAACCCTCTGCCATCTCACCCGGCTCTCACTCCCTGCTGCCCTCTGTCACCTCACCCGGCTCTCACTCCCTGCTGCCCTCTGTCACCTCACCCGGCTCTCACACCCTGCTGTCCTCTATCATTCTCTGTCACCTCACCCCGCGTGTGTGGCAGCCGGGGCTGAGACAGCTTCCCAGGCACACACACAGCTGCACCCGAGTACTTCACAGGTCTTTAAAAGACCATTTGCATGATAACGAGGCTTTGTTGTTTTTCACCTCTTCTTGGCGACCCTGCAGCTCCACTCGGACTATCGCTGGAATCGCCTGGCCCCCATAGAGCAGAGTCTGTGTTTGCTGACACTCTGTAAAAAAAAAAACCGCAGGTACCGATGTATGCAAGGTCCGCGAGCCGCCAAGGAAGGCTTGCCGGGCCGCTGGCGGCCCGCGGGCCGTACTATGAGTACCCGTGCACTAGACAAACAACCCATAGGAGAAAGGGACGTGGAGGGGGTTAATTAGGATTTAAAAATCAAAGAAGTGCACAGTGGCACAAGGAATCTAAAAAGAGAATACTCCACTTATTTAGAGCAAAATAATGGAGAAAATAACTCCTCAGGTATGTACCACACTGAATTCCTCACACTGAAACTGCCTCATGGCCACTTTAAATTCATAGAGAGGACTAAGCGCGCTTCTTTAATTAGCTGATATAGAGACTACTGAGAATTCAACATCTTTTACGTGTAAATGGTAAGATTAGATGTGTTTTCCTGATAAGGTGGTCTATGCAGTGCTCGGACTATTATGGTTCCACTGGGACAAAAAGGATTTCCGAACTTGATCCTCGGGCAGATAATTCTGAGAAGAATAAAGCGATGCATGATTAAACGAGTTCTCATTGGACAAAATAATCTGTCTTCCTTTCCAAATTCCCCCCAGTTGACCAGGACATTTTACCTTCACCCCTCCTCCTTCACTGGTGAACAGCTGTTCCAATTTGATTGACACTGGGGGAAATGTACACACCAGATATTCTATAATACAGAATCATCACTGTGATGTTCATCGTAGGTGGCAAGATGCAGTTTGAAACAAAAACAGAAATAAAAGTAAAATATTTCTAAGTAGTGTGCCACCATCTCACACTGATCATATAAGCCCAATGTCCATGTCCCTCTTTCCATGAAAAGACAAGTGTTCACTGACAAAAGATTTCCAGATAAAGTGGTTTAAAAGAAGCGCCAATATTACATGTTACTAAACTGATTGAGTGTGTAAGTGAATTATTAAGTGAATGAATATCTTGGAGATTCTGCATGGTTAAAAACACTATTGAACTATGTTAATGGGCTTGATTCATTATTAGCAAACTGTTATTTTATTAGCTAGAAACCGGGGCAATGACATTTTATTATCAAACCATCACTAAAAACACTGTATAACTAACTAGTCATTCATCGTATTTACCGCACAGAACGTCATTTGTCAAATTCTTTGCAACTTTTAGAATAAAATGATGTATCTCAAGACAGTCATAAGTTGCAAACAAGATTTGGCAAAGCCAATGGCTCACTCTTTTCTGCAACATACAATGGCAAAGCTAATAGGTCTGGACTTTTATTAGGGGAAGTGTTTGGTAATAGTTGGGTGATTTTGCATGTGTTTCTCACAGCTGTCCTAGAGAGAGAATATTAAAATGAAGCACGCTCTTGGCCTACAATAACATGGATAGAATCATATTACAAATGCTATGCAACACATTTCTCATCTCATTTCAAGATTGGTCTATAGGTTGAATGTTGCAGTCTAGCATGCAACAAAACGATACATTGCACCCGGTACTTCAATGTGTCTTTCATAATCTAATTTCGCACTATAATCACAGCTTCCCTTGCCTATCCACCAATGCAAACGACCCCATCAGAAAAAGTGTATTTAGTTGGTGGATATCGCATTATATTCAATACTTGCAATTATGTGCACACTGAGAGGTGTATAGATGCCACGAATCAGATCATTATTGGAAATTCTTGATTCGGTGAAAAAAAAAAAAACACTGGCAGCTTTTCACATCCCAGTTATTACAACCATAAAAATTCCACGAAGGGAATGTGCCCATGTTGTTTGCTCTTATTAAAAGGCCTCCCTGTAACATCCAATTGTTAAGCTCTCAAGCATTTCAAAGTCTGCGGGTTCAATTTAGTCTGAATAGATTTATGGGCAAAGTAAGCGGAAAACACATTGGCATACCTGGAGTGCAGGAAGCGGGTCACGAGAGGTTGCAGTTCATCAATGATCTCATTTGCTGCAGTTCAGGATCCGTTCTGAAAGTTGTCAGAGAGTGAGCTTATAACCTATAATGATTACAGCCGAGAGGACGGCTTTACGTGGAGAATATTGGAACTTCGGATCCCTTCTCGCCCCTCTCCATAAACACAGCCCCCCTCGACCCAAGGATGGGCTGACGTGCTACGTCGTGTAGGTCATGACAAGAACATTCCAAATGTGTGAATCTGCCAAGTGTTAGTGCATCTTCACCGTGATGCAAGTTCCACATTTTTGCACGTGTGCTCACTGCATCTGCGGTGTGACCCTGTAATATCGTGGTAGGTATCTCGATGGCACCAAATGCCATTTTTCATCATGTTTCTTTAATTTCCTATATTAAAATATTTTTGGGAGATATATTTTTTATCCATGGGCTGTTGTTTAACTATTATCTGTTTCTTGAAAACATTACCAAATATCAGGAGCACAATATCGAACGATAAAATATAAAAAGTTAAGTAAGTATGGAATTTCTATACCAAACTCCAAATATATGTACCTTGACGATATTTATTTTAATGCAGAAGTGTGGAATTAAGAATAGTAAATCTATAGTTCCTCTATATACACTTAATTTTTATATGTTATCCCTCTATGTTCTGTGCACAGTATTAGCATATCTCGATCTTCCTAGCCTGTATTCCATAGTAAAGCTACATGTGCTTACCTGTCAGTTAAACATAATATAAGTCGCTAAACCAGCAGTTTATTTCTCAAGTACATATTTGTCATGGGGATAAAAGGTAAAATCTTTCGAAGAACTCTCAATGTAAAAAAGCATGAGGAGGTGATGTTATTTACTTGTTTGACAGGCTGAGGACAGTCTAAAAACAGAATCTCATTAGGGATAGAAAGACAAATATGTACTTGAGAAATAAACTGCTGGTTTAGCGACTTATATTATTACGGCGTTAGTACTTTCCAAAATTGATTATTGCAATGCTCTCTACTTGGGAGCAAAGAAGAGTGTTATTCGTAAACTGCGGACTTTACAGAACGCGGCGGCCTGTTTACTCCTTAAAATTCCAAAATTCAGCCCCATAAGCCAAGCCGTTCGCGACCTGCACTGGTTACCAGTCCAGGCAAGGATTCCTTTTAAATCCATGTGCATTTTGCACAAGACCCTGTATGGGGCCGGGTCAGCCTACCTTAACCAACATGTCAGGCGCTACATACCACAGCGAGAGCTTAGATCAGTATCAGCCTCCCTGCTGGTGGTCCCTAGGATAAAGACTTTAAAGTGGGGCGGCAGAAGTTTTCTACATCTGGCCCCGAAACTATGGAACACAATGCCTATTAGTCTCAGAAAGCAAACTAATTTGCTGCTTTTCAGGAAAGCATTGAAAACATGGTTATTCACTCCTTAATCTCAGCCGATCCCTACGTTCCCTGCATAGATCAACGACAGCTAGCGCTAAGACGCCACGGCAAACACGCGCTCTACAAAAACCCATTTCATTCATTCATTTCATTTGATATCCTATTCACTTTGTTTATTTGGAGGGGGGTGTGGTACTGGAATGGTGTGCATGTGATGAGTGCATTTCACTTAATTGTGCTGCCTCTGTCCCAGCCACACAGAGTGATTAAAGGGTAATTTAAGCTGTGAGTCGACCACCTATTCACCTTGTTTCGGTAATGGCAGTTCTACTGCAGTGGACCTCTTCATTAATAACACTCTTAAAGTTGTATCCTGTTGGCAGACTTTAAGGCTGTTTCTGTGGAGAAGCAAATGATTGAGTACTTGGTCAATGCTTAATGTGAGCAGGTGGTTGTGTGTGTGAGGCCACCGGCACTCATTTTTGGGGAGCAGCATTATTTTTCCACATCAGACTGACCCAGAGCAAGAGAGGGAAAAACACACATAGTAGAAAGATAGAGGAAGTGAAAGACAGTAAAATAGCCACAAAAGGAGAAAGCAGAATCCTGCAAGAATATGAAAAAGGGGCAGGAAGTGTCTGGTAGTAAATTTAAGAGTCTCTTGGCGCTAGGGAAGATATGTGTAATTAGTGAAAATGCAATTTTTAAGATGCTTCCTGAATTTTCAAAGATGTGGAATACATTGATGGTGGGTTCATCTAAATCCCCATTTCTTGTAGCTGTACTTAGAGGCTTGTAAAAGTAGTGGTGAAGTAAAACTTGGGGTGCACCTGTAAACATATTTCTGTGAAAGACTTTTCGGCTCACGATTACAAACGTTTTTATGCATGATATGTCCCTCTCCCCAAATTGAGAACTTTCTGTTATCTGCTGGAGCAGATGCTGTGGTATGGTAGAAAACGCTTGCAGGCTTTGGCAGGCCAGTATATTCTCTAATAGGCATCTTAGAAATTCAAGTTTATAGAATTTAGATTCATCACCATTAAGAAACATGGATAATCATTGACAAAAAGTGCAAAAATAACAAAGCAACATTCTCAGTTTGCCACAGGTACATTTATATTTTTGCAATTAGAAGTCATAAATAAATAGTAAAATTGAAATTTATGTAGAAACAAGTGATAAGATATTACACCCTCAAATGTAAGAACATAAAACTATTTGAACGAGTCAACCCAGACATTCAGTGCGTTGAGATCATTATGTACATGCTGGGCATCCTTTCTTCCATGTACTACAGTACAGTGCACTATTGTTTTGTGTTTATCGTGCCTCACCTTTCACCTCCCCCCACTGATTGTTGTGAAACCCTGTCCCTTTTCCACTGGCATATCTTTCCCTCTCCCTTACAATCTCATGCCATTTTTGTCCTCCTCTTGTTATAATAGCAAGTCTCAATAATAATTTTGGGAATAGAATTATTCTCATAATACCATTTATATATATATAAAAAAAAGCAAAGGTTACAGGGTTGTTATAGTTAGGAAATAGAATTTAAAAAAAACCTTGAAAATTCAGTGAAAAAACTAAAGGTTACAGGGACGTTATAGTTAGGCTCAGATTTCACTCATACAAAACCAGTGAAATACAGCAATTATAGTTACCTGAGTTAACTATAACTTACGCCCCTGCAATGAGCTGCTTATGACCTCACATATTACATCACTCATGACATAGTCAGTGACATCACTGATGACATCTCAAATGACATCACCCATGACATCATCAAGTGAGTGTAAGTGTTTTTAAGAGCTTATGGGTGTTAAACGTATATACTAACCTGCTGCAAAAGTTAAATTAGGATGCTATGTGCACTACTACTGAGTGATACTACTTCTAACATATATCATGTGAGTGGCTGTGTGACTGAATGTATCCTTATGTGTACAGGTGTGTGAGTGGCTGTATTGGTATATAATGGGTGTGTGAGTAGCTGTGTGGGTGAGTGAGATGCTGTGTGAGTAGCTGTATTGGTGAGTGAGTGTGTCAGTGGCTGCATGAGTGAGTGAGTGGCGGTGTGAGCAGCTCTATAGGTGGGTAAGTGGGTGTGCAGTGACTGTATGGGTGAATGGATGTCTGAATGGCTGTATGAGTGAGTGACTGGGTGTGTAAGTGGATGTATGGGTGTGTATGTGGCTGTATGGGTGAGTGAGTGTGTGGCCGTTTGAGTAGGTGTTTGGTTGGTTAATTGAGTTGGTGTGTGAGTGGCTGCATTGGAGAGTGAGTGTCTGTGTGAATGGCTGTATGGGTGACTGAGCAGATGTGTGAGTGCTTGTATGTGTGAATGGGTATGTAAGTGATTGTGTGGGTGTGTGAGTGCTTTTATGGGTGAGTGAGTGAGTGGCTGTGTTGAGAGGCTGTATGGGTGAATGAGTGGGTGTGTGAGTAGCTGCATGGCTGAGTGTGTGGCTGTGTGATTGGCTGTATGGGAGAATGACGGTTGCATGAGTAGCTTTATGGGTGAGTGAATGGTTGTGTGAGTGGCTGTACCAGTGAGTGGGTGTGTGAGAGGCTCTATGGAGGAGGGAGTAGGTGTGTGAGTACTGGTGTGTGTCTGTGAGTAGTTGTGTGGGTGTGTGAGTGGCATATGAGAGGATGTATGAGGTGAAGCAGGTGTGTGAGTGTTTCTGTAGATGATGTCATCAGTGATGTCATTTGAGATGTCATGAGTGATGTCACTGACCATGTCATGAGTGATGTAATATGGGAGGTCATTAGCAGTGCATTGCGGGGACGTAAGTTATAGTTAGCTCAGGTTACTATAACTGCTGAATTTCACTGGTTTTGTACACGTGAAATCTGAGCCCAATTACAATGTCCCTGTAACCTTTGGTTTTTTAAGTGAGTTTCTAAGGTTTTTCAAATTCTATTTCCGAACTATAATGTCCTTGTAACCTTTGGGCTTTTAAGGGAATTTCTATGATTTTTTTAACTAATAGTCACGTTTGCAGCATGGTGGAGAAAAAGGGAGGGACTTCCGACCAGCTCTCAGGATTCCTGCTGTGTCAGACTTTCTGGAGGTAACAGGAGGGCTTCTGGGCCCCTAAGAACCATCAGCATCCAAGAGAATGTCATCCCACAACCAGCAGTATGCCAGGAGGAGCATGTGCACAGTAGTGGAGAAAGCGGGTGAGGCCTCTGAAGTCCTCCCAACAATGGCGCTGTGTGGGACTTAATGGAGGTAACAGGAGTGCTTGTTGGCCCCAAGGACCCTCTGCAGCCAAGGGGACTTCATCCCCCGACCAGCTATGCCCCACGTGGCACGTTTGCAGAGTGGTGGAGAAAGGGAACATGGCCTGTGAAGTCCTCTCAGAAATTCCGCTGTGTGGGATTTACTGGAGGTAACAGGAGGGCCTGTTGGTCCCCAAGGGCACTCTGGAGCCAAGGGGACTTCATCCCTCAACCAGTTGTGCACCAGGAGGCGCATTTGCAGAGTGGTGGAGAAAGGGGACGGGCCTCCGAAGACCTCTCAGCAATCCCTCTGTGTGGGACTTAATGGAGGTAGCAGGAGGGCTTGTTGGCCCCCAAGGACCCTCTGCAACGAAGGGGACTTTATCCCCAAACCAACAGTGCACCAGTAGGCACTTTTGCAGAGTGGTGGTGAAAGTGGGCGGGCCTCCAGTGAGTTGCTGGTCTTTTAAAAAAAAATATTTGGGGAGGGGGGCTGCGTGGCCCCCCTTCCTTGAGCCGTTATTGGCCACGGGGACCCCATCTCCCAGGGCCAGGCCTTTTTTGTATGGGGACAGAGTCCGCGTGGCCCCCTATCTGAGCTGATTTCGGCTTAAAGGACCCCATCCCCAGGGCCCCACCTCAATTATGGGTGCCCTGGTTCCCCCCAGGGCACCCACTTACAATAGTTGGGGTCCGCAGCAGAGCCTCAAGGCCCCCGCTGTCCCGCACCGCTCCCCGCCTCCTGCGGGAACTCGAGTTGCTTTTACAGAGAGGGAGCTGCTAAGATGCAGCTTCCTCTCTGTAAAAGCAATTGTGCTCCGCTTTCAGCAAGCGAGAGCATTTTTAATGCTCTTGCTTGCTGAAAGCGGGGCGCATTTTGTTATGGTTTCTCCTGCCAAGCTATAGCGAACAGCTATGTCCAGGGCGTGGCCACCCCGGAACATAGCAGGAGCTGGCCCAGGCGGGGAGCAGTCCCCAGGGCCCTGTATGGCGCAGGTCAGGGCCACGTGGCCCTCCTCCTTTGTTAGAAGTTGCCCCAGGAAGGTAGTGGTCCCCAGGACTGCAGGGGGGCCACATGGCCCCCTGCATTCAATCTGATGTAAGCCCTGGGGAGGTGGCGGCCCCTGAGGCTGCTGGGGGTCCGGGCTGCACCAGGGCTGTGGGGCGTCTGCACGGCCCCCGCATTCTTTAATCTTAAAGCCCCAGGTTGTGGCAGTCCCTGTGGCTGGGGGGGTCTAACAGGCCCCCCCATTAATAAATAAATAAGCCTCGGGTAGGTGGTGGTCCCCGGGACAGCGGGGGAGGCCATACGGGCCTCCCCTGCATATTTTGTAAAAGAAGCCCTTGGGAGGTGGTGGTCCTGGGACATCAATGAACCCCAGGAGCTGAGGGCGTGCGCGCCTCCATTTTATTAAAATGCCTTAAGTAAGTGCGGGAGTCAGTGCTTCGTTTTTTTCAATTTTGCTAAGGATCTGTGGGTCCATCCATGAATTTGCAGCAAAATTGAATTGAGAAATTCTTTTAATGCCCGGCAGGGTCCCTGTGGGCCCACCTTTCATATCTGGGGGGGTCAGAGTATGCCCCATTTTTTGTTGTTTTAAAAAAAAAAAAAAAATTGTGGGACTTGGCTTCAAGCCGAGTCCCAAGATGGCTGCTAACAATTCCTGGTTGAAGTGTTGGCAGCAAATCAAATTTCAGTAGATCCGCAAGTCCACTGCAAGATCCGCGTCCCCAGATATCTACATTTTTTAAACTTAAATGTCTCTAAAACTACTAAATGGATTTACAGCAAATCACTAAAAACATGCTTTCTGGAACAACATCTAACTTTCTGCCAAATTTGGTGTAATGCCGTTCAGCGGCTCGGGCTGTAGTCATGTTAAAAATCCCTACAGAAAAATGCATGGGGAAAACGTATTTTGGGACCCTGTAAGAAACTGGCTCTATATATACTGCACCAAAGTGAGGTACAGTGTGTATAGAGTCCAAGGGTCTCCAGAGGTTTGGCAGAGGTTAAAGTTAGATAGAACCTTACTCTCTAAAGTGGTAGCTTGGTCGATCAGTAAGGCAGTATCAGGGGACAGTGTAAAGCATTTGATGTACACACTCAGTCAGCAAATGAAGCCACACACTCAAGAACTGAACTCTAGGCCAATTGTTTTGTATAAAAAAATATACTGTTGTTTTATTTTAGAACCACAGGTTTGCATAAAATACTTTCTCAAGATAAGATTCTGTTTGTTGAATACTTTCAATGAACAATAGACTTTAAATGCAATATGGTACAGGGGTTGCACTAGGCAACACAATACTTGGTATACTATAACATTGAGCTCAATGGGATTTTTAAGTAAACTGCAATAGAATTACTTTACGAAGGTTTTTCTTACTCAGGGCTGGATCCTGGATTCAGCCCTGGTGCATTTCCTGTAAACAGTGGAACGAAATCGTTTTTGTTACACAGGCGATTTTTAAGGAATATTTGTAGGTTGCAAAAATCGACACAGAAGAATTTCTGGCAAAAACCAGGCAATGTTATCCTATGGAGGAAAGTCAAGTTATCGGAAAATCACAGTTGTAATCACTTTTTCTAGTCAGTGCTGGGTACCTAAATCCAGCACTGGGATCTCTCCTGAGAACAGGTGAGTAATTTCGATTTTGGTATTCGGACGATTTTTAGTGAATATTTCGAAGTTCCAAAACTCGACACTTAGAAGAATTTCCAAGTGAAAACCAGTCAATGTTACCCTATGGAGAAAATGCAAGTTATCGGCTTTCAAGTAAGTACTCGGCTGGCAGAGTTAAGGTTCTGGGGCAAGACTCAGGGGTCTCCCAGGTTCAGGTTTGTAATGTTGTTACACCCTCAGCGGCACAGGGGCGGCCGGGTGCAGAGAGAGTAGGCCCAACGTTAGCCTGTGGCGGGCGGGGGGCCTTTGGTTGGTGGCTGCTGGCAGGCAGGCCACGCAGCTGTGGGAGCAAAGCTCCTGGTCACTTACTCAGGGCAAGTGGGGAAGTCGAACAGGGTAGTTGGGGCACCCTCAGCGGCACTGGGGCGGCCGGGTGCAGTGGGCTTTTGGGCCGTCGGGCGCCCAATGGATTTCAATGGGAAAGCTGCAAGACGAACAAAGGCTGCAAACTCGGGGACGGTGATTCTTCAGGTGCGACCACCACTTCGAGAGGTAAGTTGGGAAGCTGTAGGAGGGGTAGACACCCAGGAGTTGGGCACAGGGGGCCGTGGGGCGCCGGGTGCAGGGGTGTCTTTAGGCGTCGGAAAATCTTACCCTCTGCTGGTCGCGGTTGGAGGGGTCCCTGGTGTTGAGGCTGCAGGCGTCGTCAGGAGCGTCGAGGGGAGTCCTTGGGTGCTGGATTCTTGGTCACAGTCGCCGGGGGGACGTCCTCATGGTCTTTGTCCACTTTGGCTCGGGCCTGGCTCGGCGGGTGCAGAGTGGGCAGGATCCGCGGTCTCAGGCCAGGGCCTGGGGTTGCAGATGTTTTGAGCAGAACCACTGCTCGTGGGAGTCCCAGTCTTTAGTTGAGCAAGGCAGTCAGGTCCTCCGGGGTTTTTGAGGTTGCTGACTACTGAAGAGGCCGGGGTTTAGCAGGAGCAGGTTCGAGGTTCGACAGGCCGGTAGGGCTGGGGACAAGTCAGTTGGTGTCGTCCTCTTGTTAGCAGCTGCACGGCTGGTCTTCTTTCTTCTTGTTCTTCTTGTTGTTTCAGAATCGGGATCTGAGGAAGGAAGGTTCAGGGTGCCCCTAAATACTGAATTTAGGGGCGTTATAGGTAGGTAAAGGGCAGGGACCAATGGGACCCTTCCCTGGGGTGGGTACACCCCCTACTCTGCCACTCTCCAGTGGGAGGGGGACAGGAGCCTGTCCTTGGTTGGCTGGGTCCCCCCATCCTCAAGATGGCGGGAACTCAAGGTTGTGCTTCACCTCGCCTCCCCCACCCTAGGGGTGGAGTTGGCAGAGGTGGGCACACCTCTCTTCCTCACTTTGTTTTTCCCGCAGGGTCTCCCGCCCAAAGGGGGGGGGTGGAACCAGTGGGGACCAGTTGCTGAGTACAGCAAGTGGTCTGGAGAGGCTCACAAAGGAGGTATGCCTTTGAAGCTTCTCCTTCGTGAACCCTGCCCATCCTGGGGGAGGAGGCTTGGCACCTCGTCCCAGGATGTGCATTGTTTCAGGCCCCGAGAGTAGCAAGCTCTCGACCCAGGGGTCCAGAAACATGTCTGGTGGTGGCAGCCTCGGCAGCCACTCAGTCAGGTCACTGGGAGTTGGTCGAGTTTCAGGGGGCATCTCTAAGATGCCCTCTGTTGTGCATTTACATTAAATCCCACACTGGCATCAGTGTGGGTTTAATGTGCTGAGAAGTTTGATACCAAACTTCCCAGTCTTCAGTGTAGCCATTATGGTGCTGTGGAGTTCGTAATGACAAACTCCCAGCACCATATACTCTTAATGGCAGCACTGCACTTACAGTGCCCAGGAATGGACCTGGGTACTGTAGGGGTACAGGGCTCATGCACCTGTACCCTCACCACTGGCATAGGGCACCCAGCTAGAGGGGTGACTGATGTATGCCAGGGCAGTGGTTTGTGGGCATGGCACACAGGGATGTGTGCCATGTCGACTCTTCACTTTGTTCTGCACCAAGACACGCAGCCTGCAAAGGCAGTGTGTGTGTGTCAGGGTACAGGGCCTCCAAGGGTGGCACAATAAGTGCTGCAGCCCTTGGATGCCTTCTCTGGTCACAGTGCCCTGGGTCCCAGTAGTACCATTTACCAGGGGCCTACCTGTGGCCAGAGATGCCAATTGGGTTTAGGCTTCAATGCAGTTAAGGGAAGGAACACAGGCCCTGGGTACCTGATTGGCAGGAGCCCAGGGCACACTCAGTCAAAGCACATCAGCAATTCAGCAAAAAGTGGGGGAATACCATGCAAGAAAGAGGGCACTTTCTCACATAACCCCCCCCCCCCAAACAAAAGGTGATGAGACTAACCTTGCCCTTGGGAGTCTTCATTGTCTAAGTGGAAGTACCTGGAAAGTCCATCTGCATTGGCATGGGCAGTCTCAGGTCTGTGTTCCACTTCAAAGTCCATTCCCTGTAGGGAGATGGACCACCTCAAAAGTTTTGGATTTTCCCCTTTCATTTGCATTAGCCATCTGAGAGGTCTGTGGTCAGTTTGAACTAGGAAGTGAGTACCAAACAAGTATGGTCTCAACTTCTTCAGGGACCAAACCACAGCAAAGGCCTCCCTCTCAATGGCACTCCAATGCTGCTCTCTGGCGAGAAGCCTCCTGCTTATAAAAGCAACAGGTTGGTCTTGGCCTTCATCATTGGTCTGGGATAGGACCGCTCCTATCCCTAGCTCAGAGGCATCAGTCTGCACTATGAACTGCTTGGCATAATCTGGAGCTTTTAGAATTGGTGCTGAACACATTGCTTCTTTCAGGGTGTCAAAAGCCTTTTGGCAACTAACTGCTAAGTTAACCTTTTTGGGCATCTTCTTGGAGGTGAGCTCTGTGAGGGGAGTCACAATGGACCCATATCCCTTCATAAACCTCCTGTAGTACCCAGTCAAGCCAAGGAATGCCCTGACTTGGGTCTGGGTTGTTGGAGCTGGCCAGTCCAGGATGGCCTGGATCTTGGGCTGTAAGGGCTGTACCTGGCCTCCACCAACAAGGTGGCCCAAGTACACCACAGTGCCCTGCCCTATCTGGCATTTGGATGCCTTGATAGTTAGACCTGCAGTTTGCAGGGCTTTTAAAACCTTCCCAAGGTGGACCAGGTGATCCTGCCAGGTGAAGCTAAAGACAGCAATATCATCAAGATAAGCTGCACTAACGGACTCCAACCCAGCAAGGACTTGATTCACCAACCTCTGGAAGGTGGCAGGGGCATTCTTTAAACAAAAGGGCATAACAGTGCACTGATAGTGCCCATCAGGTGTGGAGAATGCTGTTTTCTCTTTTGCTCTTGGTGCCATGCCAATCTGCCAGTACCCTGCAGTTAAGTCAAAGGTACTTAAGAATTTGGCTGCACCCAATTTGTCTATCAACTCATATGCTCTTGGGATAGGGTGTGCATCTGTCTTGGTGACAGAGTTGAGCCCTCTGTAATCCACAGAAAACCTAATTTCTCTCTTTCCATCCTGTGGGTGAGGTTTGTGGACCAGAACCACTGGGCTAGCCCAGGGGCTCTCAGAGGGTTCAATAACCCCTAACTCCAGCATCTTGCTGACCTCAGCTCTGATGCTTTCCTTGACTTGGTCTGACTGTCGATAGATCTTGTTTTTGACAGGTGCACTGTCACCAGTGTCCACATCATGGGTACACCAGTTTGTCAGACCAGGGGACAAGGAAAAGAGCTTAGCATACTGTTGCAAGACTTGCTTGCAGTCAGTCTGCTGTTGGGCAGAGAGGGTGTCTGAAAAGACAACTCCATCAACTGACCCATCTTTTGGGCTGTATGAGAGGAGGTCAGGGAGAGGTTCACTCTCTGCTTCTTGCTCCTCATCAGTCACCATCAGCATGGTGATGTCAGCCCTGTCATTGTAGAGTTTTAGGCGGTTCACATGGATAACCCTTTTGGGTGTCCTGCTTGTGCCCAGGTCAACTAAGTAGGTAACCTCACTCTTTCTCTCCAGGATAGGGTAAGGGCCACTCCATCTGTCCTGGAGTGCCCTTGGTGCCACTGGCTCCAAAACCCACACCTGTTGCCCAGGTTGGAATTCAACCAGTGCAGCTTTTTGGTCATACCAGTGCTTCTGAAGCTCCTGGCTGGCCTCAAGATTCTTGGATGCCTTTTCCATGTACTCAGCCATTCTGGACCTTAGGCCAAGCACATAGTCCAACAATATCTTGTCTGGGTTCTTGGAGAGACCTCTCCCATCCCTCCTTTACAAGACAAAGTGGTCCCCTCACAGGATGACCAAACAGAAGTTCAAAGGGTGAGAAAAAATATTAGCACACCAGGGTTACTATGTGGTCATATATCATATCACATAACAAAACACTAAGAACAAGTGCATTACAAGTAGTATTGTATGCGCCAGGAGTTTTCATATCATAGTCAATACATGAGAATCAGTGCTACTCCGTATGCGTGTCAGGAACAAGTTATGGACACTGTTATCAGCACAGTGTAGACGCTGTTACCTCACAGCATTATGTAACATTTGGTCTTGATATGCTCCTCTCAAATATGCCTCTAAAATTGTAGTAGCTAATGTCTTTTTTAGAGCAGTTCTCAAAAACACAAATCATTAATCAGGGCTTAAAACCAAAGCGTTTCAGAGAGAGCTCTAACTGGGTTAACAGGGGCCCTGAATAGCGCAGAGTGGCATGTGTTACCATCAAATTGTTCTCTTCTTCTCGTGGAATGGTGATCCTTTGGAGAAGTCTGGAAATGCGGCCCACATCTTCAAACTGTTCATGGTCCTCGTCTGGGCTGTTACAGTGAGGAAGTCTTTTTTGTACAGCAAGCACGAGTGCCAGAGGCGATGTTCTTTTCATAGCCACTGCTGTCAGCCACACCCCTCCCCTTATTTCTGGAACATGCTGTAAATCTTCGAACTCTCTAGACCCATGGGAAAACCCCTTGCTTGAAAGTCCCTGACTTCAGGCACATGCTGGAAACCTTCAAACTCTTTTAGGACCAGGGTAAAACCCCTTGCTGGAAAACCCCTACAAGTTTCAAGGTGTTATCAAGCATTGGCAGAGGCAAATTGAAACATACTCAGTAAACACAATATGGCAAAGCACCAGAGTATATGTCTAAGACATCTACCAGTTTTCCTAGTCATAAATGGTGGGCCACCTTAATGTTTTTGACTGATTCTTGGGGGTTTTTGCAGGCCCGACTGACACCATAAAATCCTGTGGGATTCTTTTTTCTTCTTGGCTAACTCTACCCAAAGGAGGTGTTGCAAATTTGGTAACAAATAAAAAAAAACATGCAAGGGGAACATCATCCACTCATTACAGATGGTGTGGGATTTTGGGCGATACTCTCAATAGGGATAAATAATTGAAAAGTGAGTATTGTCTGTTATCACCGCCCAGTAGGCGACGTTCTGAGCCATTTACAAAAGCTTGGTTGGATGCTATGTTATTAGCATGGTGAGGCTTTGATGGAGGAGAGGGGTTAATTTTGTTCCAAATATTGGTTTAGATTCCTCTAACCCATGGAGAGTACAATGGAAGAGACATGAGGAGAACATTTTTAAAGATTTTTGCCTCTGCTTAGGGGTGGGGAATAACTGGAGGAAAAACAGTGAAGGAGTCATATACTATACTTGTTATCTGAAGCAATATAATTCCGCCTCTAGGATTGATATTTTCCTTGAAATCCCCTCCGTCCCCATTAGCGAAATTTCGCACCATGTTAGTGGCTTGATGGATCACTGGGCAGTTCTTTTGAAATGCGCAGTTCCCTTGCCAATCAACATCCTGAGATGGGTGATGGATAAGACAATTATACTAAAAGAAGATGCAATTGATCTAATCACTTCAGAACTAGTGAGTCCTCAGCTGATATATCCCTTTTCTGGGAGGCTTTCAAATGTACTATTAGTGCGGTTTCATTTCCATTCAAGCATTCCTGGTGAAAGAAGAGGGCAGAAATTTCCTCTGTACAGGGTGAGTGTAGGAAGGTAGGATCCTTCTGCATGAAATCAATGAAGTGGTGCACTTCAGACAATACACAAATTCGCTATTGTCCAGATAACAAGTCCAATCAGGGATCCATTGAATTCATCAATCTTTATTTAGATAATGTAAACAAAGCATCATCCAGCCAACGCGTTTTGTTCATCAGTTGATTGAACTTCTTCAGGGCTGTAGATAATACATTTATAAAAAACATGAATATACACACAATACGAACACCTGCACATCACAAACAGGACTCACTGGTTAACCAACACTGTGCAAAGTGTCCAATCACAAAACATACAATTAACCCCTTCGCTGCTAGGCCTTTTCCCCCCCTGTGCTAAGCCTTTTTTTGGCTATTTGGGGTAGTGCGCGCTTAGGCCCCTGTAACTTTTTGACCACATAAGGTATCCACGCCAAATTTGCGTCCTTTTTTTCTAACATCATGGGGATTGTAAAGGTACCCAGGGTTTGTGGATTCCCCTGGAGGGGACCCAGAAATGAGCCAAAATACAGCAAAATGTTGTTTTATTGGGGAAAAATGCGAAAAAGGGCTACAGATGAAAGCGTCTTGTTTTTCCCTGCAAATGGCATCAAAAAGGGGTTGTGGTGCTGAAATCACCATCTTCCCAGCTTTCAGGAACAAGCAGACTTTTGTCAGAAAACCAACTTTTTTACACAGTTTTGGCATTTTTCTGGGACATAGCCTATTTTTGCTATTTTTTGTGCTTTCAACCTCCTTCCAGTTAATGGTAGAAATGGGTATAAAACCAATAGTGGATCCTAGAAAGCCATACATTTCTGCAAAGTAGACAAAATTCTGAATTCAGCAAGGGGTCATTTGTGTAGATCCTTAAAGTTTTCCTTATAGAAACTAACAGTTAAATGAAGGAAAAATTGAAAATTAGTTGAAAAAAACAGCCATTTGTGTCAACGTTTTCACCTGTAACTTCTTCTAATTATGACAGCTATTTGAAAGCAATATACCGTTATATCCGCTGGACCTTTCTGGTTGTGGGGATATATAGGACTTGTAGGTTCACCAAGAACCCGACGAACCCAGAGCCAATAACTGAGCAGCATCTTGCAATGGTTTTTTATTATGTACCGGGTATATAGCAATTATTTTGGAAAAATGTATACATGGAGAAATTGTTATGAAAGACACCTATGTATTTCTGAAATGGGAACAAAATGTAGATTTTATAAACAGTAGATATTTGCACATTTCCGAAATTGGGAGTACCCATACTAGCATGAGAATTATAGGTCATTTTTCAAAATGACTTATTTGTTACACATTGTCTTTCATTTGGAAGGCAGAAATGCATCGAAAGTCAATAGGTAATAACAGTTGCTCTACAATTCTGTGTTACCCTAAGTCTCCCGATAAAAATGGTACCTCACTTGTGTGGGTAGGCCTTGTGCCCACAACAGGAAATGGCTCAAAATGCAACGTGGACGTACCACATTTTCACAATGAAAAATGACCCTTTTTTTGCAAAGTGCCTAGCTGTAGTTTTTGAACCCTAGCTCTGCGTGCACTTAGGGAAACCTAGCAAACCTATACATTTTTGAAAACTAGACACCCAGGGAATTCAGGATGGGGTGACTTGACTGGCTCTCACCAGGTTCTGTTACCCAGAATCCCTTGCAAACCTAAAAAATTGGCAAAAAACCACATTTTCCTCACTTTTCTGTGGTGGAAAGTTCTGGAATTTGCGTGGATCCACAAAATTCCACCCACCCCGCGTTCCCCAAGGTCGTCCCAAAACAATGGTACCTCACTTGTGTGGGTAGGCATAGTGCCCGCGACAGGAAGCAGCGCAAAACGCAACGTGGACGCACCAAATTTTCACAGTGAAAAATGACCCTTTTTTTGCAAAGTGCCTAGCTGTAGTTTTTGAACCCTAGCTCTGCCGGCACTTTGGGAAACCTAGCAAACCTATACATTTTTGAAAAGTAGACACCCAGGGAAATCCAGGATGGGGTGACTTGACTGGCTCTCACCAGGTTCTGTTACCCAGAATCCCTTGCAAACCTAAAAAATTTACAAAAAAACAAATTTTCCTCACTTTTGTGTGGTAGAAAGTTCTGGAATCTGCGTGGATCCACAAAATTCCACCCACCCCGCGTTCCCCAAGGTCTTCCGAAAAAAATGGTACCTCACTTGTGTGGGTAGGCCTAGTGCCCGCGACAGGAAGCAGCGCAAAACGCAACGTGGGCGCACCACATTTTCACAGTGAAAAATGACCCTTTTTTTGCAAAGTGCCTAGCTGTAGTTTTTGAACCCTAGCTCTGCCGGCACTTAGGGAAACCTACCAAACCAACACTTTTCTGAAAAGTAGACACCCGGGGGATTCCAGGGAGGTATGGCTTGCGTGGGTCCCCCAACGTTTTCTTACCCAGAATCCCCTGCAAACCTGACATTTTGCTGAAAAAATCCCTTTTTTCACACATTTTTGTGTGGTAAAGTTGTGGCATCACCTTGCTGACACAAATTTCCTACCACCCAGCGTTCCCCCAGGTCTCCCGATAAAAATGGTGCCTCACTCGGGTGGGAGGCCCAAGTACCTGCGACAGGCAAGGTGGTACGCTCTATAACAAGCAGGCACACACAGCCCAGGGTTAGAAGGACACTCAGGGCAGTACATACGAGTCTCCTTCCGCGTACCTCTTCGCCAACAGACTCTACATCTCCTAGTGGGAAAGTCTTTTGAGGGTGTAGGAGGAATGTGATCAGGAAAGTGGCGATCTTTCAATCGAGCCACATCCTCCACCACTCCAACTCTAGGAACACTTGCCTGTTCCACAACAACAAGGCTGCCTATGACAGACTGCTGAAACAAAAGTCAACTTTGACGCAGGAGAACACTCCTTGAACACAACAAAAGCATTGAAAGTTGCTAAATTGAAGAGATGGATGGCCAACTTCTTATCCCAAATGTAAGCCTTACGAATAGCAGTGTAAGGTTCCAACCTCTGATCTACTATATCAACACCACCCATGTGCTTATTGTAGTCTAAAATGCACACAGGTTTGCGCACTTCAGCAATCTGACCCCAAACAGCCACAGGTGAAGTACTCTCATCATGGATGGTAGTCAGCATGTACACATCCCTCCTGTCCACAAATTTCACAGCTAGCAGTTCCTCACTACGCAAGGCACTGCACTGTCCCCTCTGAAGTTTTTGCAAACAAGCTCTTTTGGATAACCTTTACGGTTAGAGCGGATTGTGCCACAAGCAAAAGTGTCCACTTTGAACAATTCCTTAAACAATTGCACAGCAGTGTAGAAGTTATCAAGGTACAAATGGTGGCCTCTGTTAAACAGTCCTCTAGCAAGATCCCACACAATTTTCTCTAAAACTCCAAAAGTGGACGGACAACCAGGGGGTCAATAGTGGAATCCCTACCAGTGTACACACGCAAATTAAAAACATATCCTGTCCTACTCTCAGACAACATATACAGCTTAATTCCATAGCGTGCCCTCTTGCTAGGAATGTACTGCCTAAAAACCAAACGGCCCTTGAACAGGACCAAAGACTCATCAATAGATATTTCTTTCCCTGGAGTATAGATCTCTGAAAATCGATCTACAAAGTGATCAAGAACAGGCCGAATCTTAAAAGACGGTCACATTCAGGGTGATCTTGTGGCAACGCCAAACCATTATCAACAAAATGCAGCATCCCAAGCAAAAGTAAATACCGATCACGAGTCATAACTGCAGGAAATATGGCCGTTGCCATCAAGGGACTGGTAGACCAATATGAACCCATGGACGGCTTCCTTATCAAACCCATCAAAAAAGTAAAACCCAAAAACTTCTTCATCTCTTCCAGATTTGTGGGACTCCACCGGGTAGCTCTAGAATGGGGCCTAAGTCTGGCACTGTTGTCCCTCAAAAACTGTTCAGCATACAAATTAGTCTGCTCAACAATCTCACCCAAAAATACATCATCCATAAACAACTGAAAATACTGTATAGGCAAATAATGTTCACAATCCACTCTACACCCTGCATAACCACTGAAGGCAGGCAACACCGGCTGCACCATGTTTGGATCAACCCAGAGTCCAGCACTTCCAGTAGGAAGCCTAGCAGCCCCAGGCTGCAATCCAGATGCCTCTTGCACCATCGGCACAGTAGTATCCTCCTCTAAAACAGGCACTTCATCTGCACTGAGAGTACCTTCATCATCCGATGATTCCATGTGGAGAGAAAACTCACAGCCTGAATCTTCCCCTCTCTCCTCTCCCTCAGACGCACTGTCAGTCTCATAATCCTGCTCAGAGGAAGATTCAAGAAGCAAACCAACCACCTGCTGAGCAGTCATTCTACGGCTAGCCATAATGCTTACTAATAAAGGTTACTTGTCAAACAAGTCAACAACAACAAACCCTTTGTAAAAAAAGAAATAAACAAAATGTAGCTTTATCACAAAGACCTATATACTCCAACACTATACCACTCACGTGACAGAAGCAGCTAGACTCACCACCACCTACTCTGCACAGGCACAGTAAGGATCAACAATATCCCACTAAAAAAGAAGAAAAAAAAATTACACATAAGACAATGCAAAACATCGCAAAGAATTTCATGCTCTGAACACTAACAAATATGCTGCCATTATGACACCACTTACAAAAAATTCATTCATGCATGACAATAATACTCATTTGGAGTACACACAACAAAAATATTTTTCTTACCAAATAAATGCAATTATGCAAAACTGCAGAACAACCACTGCCGAAACCGCAAACAGGAATCAAAAGCTTTACACTAGATTAAAAAGGAGAAAAAAACATTACAATCACATATGCAAATAATGCACCAGTCCACACACAATCCACCAGCCAAGCTAAGGGGTAGGTGGGCCAAAGAGTATAAATAAAATATTCACCCCCGTAAAAGGGGAGCAACCCTTGCCCTTTTGGCCACTCCCCAACACAAAAATTTAAAAACCCTGGTGTCTAGTGGCTTCTGCCCTCCTTGGGGGCAGATGGGCCTAAAAACATACTGCTATTCTGCCACCCAAGGGGTCACTCTCCACAAATAAATGCCTGGTGGACTAGTGGGAAGATACCTTTATCTTCCGCACACGATCTCTCACTACTCAACTCTACTCTCAACTCTATTCACAACTGGATGTTAGCTCACCAACTCATTCTGAATCACGCCAAAACTGAATTCCTCCTCCTCTCTACCTCTCTCTCACCTCCTCCTGTTCAATCTTGGATGGATCAGCTGAACCTACTCAACAACAAACCCATCATTGTCGACAGCGCTAAATCCCTAGGTGTCATTCTTGACAAAAGACTCAACCTAATCTTCCACGTTACCAGTTGCGCCTTCTATGGGGGATCCGTCGGATCTTCACGGAGAAAGACTTAAAAACCTTGGTACAATCTCTGGTTCTCTCAAGACTGGATTATTGCAATTCTCTTCTGACGGGCCTACCCAAATCCCACCTCTCCCCTCTCAAATCCATCCTCCATTCAGCAGCTCGCTTCATTTCAGGGTCTAAACGAAGCGACCACGTCACTCCTATCCTGTCCTCTCTTCGATGGCTTCCGATCGAGGCAAGATCTATTTACAAAACTGCCTGCATCACACACAAAGCCTTACACACGTCCTCCCCTCGTTACCTGGCGAATAAATTGAAATTGTCCGGTGGCTCTCGCCCTTCTCGCAATGCGGAAAAGCTTCTGCTTGAGCCCCCCATCTTCAAAAGGGAAAGATCGATGGCGCAATCCTTCTCAGGCAATGCAGTGAGAATCTGGAACTCGCTTCCCCCATTGCTCCGTGCCACCTCCTCTACCCGGATCTTCAAAGCTGACCTCAAATCTCTTCTCTTCCAAAGACACTTTCAGAACTAATACTTTCACTCTCAGCCCCCTCTAGGAAGTTCGCTCTTCATTGTAAATTTGTACTTTTTCCTGTACATTCCTCACCCTTGCGTGCTGTGCTGGATTTGTGTACCCTTCATTTAATTCACGCCCTCTCTACTCCCTCAAGGAAGTTCTTCCACTATAGGATATTCTGTACTCCATGCCTATAGAAGTGCCTTCCCAGTGTGTTCTGAGTGACTGCCACTTATTGCAGTATTATACCTCTATTTGTATTTTGTATCTCATGTATCATGCACAATTGTCACTTTTTCCTCATGTAATGTAACGCTTGCTTTTGTATTATGCTCACTTGTAACCTTCTCCTCATGTAATGTTACTGTTCCTATTGTGAAGCGCTCTGACACCTTCGGGTAAAGCCCCGTGCTATATAAAAAAAAACTGCCCTCCCCCCAGGGGGGCAGAGCACCAAAAACATAAGGCCCCCAAAAGGGGAGCGACCCTTGCCCAAGGGGCAGCTCCCCAAAACAGTATTTTCCGTTTTTTTTTTAAATTCCCTGGTGTCTAGTGGGCATTCCTGCTGCACGATCGCATGATCGTGCAGCAGGAATGCACAAAAGAGGCATCGAGGGAAAGGAAAGGGTTTTCCTTTCCCTCGATGCCTCTTCTGTTTGAAATCCCCCTCCCGGAGCCAAAACTAACCTTATTCCTCGACGCGCTGGAAGCAAATGGCTTCCAGCGCGGCGGAACAAAGGGAACCCCCAATGACGTCAGCGCTCCTCGCGCGCTGACGTCATTGAAGGGGGAAAAGCGGGGGGAGGCAGGGGAAGCCCTTCCCCTGCCTTCCCCCAAAAAAACCCGACGATCGGATTCCCACGGGGGAGCGCCAGCGCTTCCCCCGTGGGTGGTCTTATGACGAGCTGGACTCGTCATGAGCACACGACCACTGTGTGCCATGACGAGTCCAGCTCGTCATGAGCATCGAAGGGGTTAAAAAGATTCAACAAATAACACAACATTAAAAAATGTTCCTACCATAGCCGGCATTGGGTAGACATTTAGCCGGAGAGGGTGGTTGCAAATTGAACGCCTAGCGTTCAGGTCACTGAGGCATGTTTATTAGCCTCTAAGGTGATGTAATACATTATAATACGAGGCCCATCAATTGAGAATGAAATACAATGCAGTAAAGCATTACATGAGCCCAAATTGAATCAAACAAATAGCACAATATGGTGATACCTGCTCCAGTGCGAACTAAAACCTTTTTGCTGACGTAGCCCACCTTCCATACTCACCCGTAAGATAGCATAATAAAGTAAGAACGGGGCAGTCATAACTAAACACATAGCATGTATATATACAAAAGGCGCATATGAAGACACCTGAGGTAACGCTGCACTTTTAACAAAGCGACAAGAGGTACAAGTAACCATAGCTAAAACGGCACAAGCATGCACCTCGCAAAATCCTTAGACCCCCTCCCGCAGTACTCACCCGTCCGAGTGCAGAAACAGCTGGACGGCGCCACAGGTCTGCGCGCCAAACTAAATAGACTCCAATTACCGTTAGTGCGCCATGACTTCCCGCGTAAGTGACCTGGCCGACGTAGTGGGCAGTATACTAGAGGGCCACACCCCCTGCAGGAGACACGGAGTCAACTTCGCGAAGGAAAACTTTATTGAAAGTCATAAACAAGCACAACGGGGCAAAATTAACTCCCACAGGCTTTAAAATCCAATACAATAGCAGTCAAAAGCTCAACGAGCTTAAAGGTCAATGTGATAACAATCACATAATAATGCATGACCTAATCAAATAACACAGAGGATAAGACAAAAATATATACAATTGTTGACATATCACGGCCTCAAACCAAAAGGAATTCTGCCTATACAATTGCCCATAATTAGAAACAGTGAAGCAGGAATCCAGACAGAGGGGAGAACCATAGGCATGCAAGATGATAAATGCAGACCATCAAATACTGCAACCATGCTGCCTCAAATACCCGATAATCCATAATTACCTGCATACAAAAAAGTATCCAAAGGTGATTTGCTCCAGAATAGCAAAATTATCCCCGACAGCACCCGACCATTATTGGATATATTTACACCGGGCAATACAGTGAAGACAATTTCGCACCATGCTAGTGGCTTGATGGATCACTGGGCAGTTCTTTTGAAATGTGCTGTTCCCTTGCCAATCAACATCCTGAGATGGGTGATGGATAAGACAATTATACTAAAAGAAGAGGCAATTGATCTGACCACTTTAGAACAAGTGAGTCCTCAGCTGATATATCCATTTTCTGGGAGGCTTTCAAATGTACTGTTAGGGGGGTTTCATTTCCATTCAAGCATTCCTGGTGAAAGAAGAGGGCAGAAATTTCCTCTGTTCAGGGTGAGTGTAGGAAGGTAGGATCCTTCTGCATGAAATCAATGAAGTGGTGCACTTCAGACAATACACAAATTCGCTATTGTCCAGATAATAAGTCCAATCAGGGATCCATTGAATTCATCAATCTTTATTTAGATAATGTAAACAAAGCATCATCCAGCCAACGCGTTTTGTTGATCAGTTGATTGAACTTCTTCAGGCCTGTAGATAATACATTTATAAAAAACATGAATATACACACAATACGAACACCTGCACATCACAAACAGGACTCACTGGTTAACCAACACTGTGCAAAGTGTCCAATCACAAAACATACAATTAAAAAGATTCAACAAATAACACAACATTAAAAAATGTTTCTAAAGCATATTAATTCAATTGTGATAACACAGGAAAAGAAAAAAACAGTGAACACATTATAATAACAAAAGTAATCAATTATAATAACACGGGGAAAAGAAATAATGACACAGAATGAGAATAGATACTAAAAAAGTAAATAAGCACATGTATGCTCACAAAAAGACAAACTTGTAAACGGAAAGAAAGTTTAAGAAAAGATTATATCCTATATTAAAAAGAGATCTACATCTCCATAAACAATACGTATAAAACAAAGTTCATAGAGTGAATAAAAAGTGCAAAGTGGAGACCAACGACAGAGCACTGCATAACATACTGACAGACCAAATGAACCCAAAAGAGCACCAGTCATACATTCCCACTAATCATAGGAACATGATTTACAGGCAATATTAAGTCACCCAAGAGTGAAAATCCGCATGTTGACACCCAGGTGATCAAGACTGTAAAGGGAAACATATCCCTCAGCACATACCAAATGTTCAAAAACGTCCACAGTGCGGTATATCTGAGACGTCCAAGGTTTCACGTATCCAGAAACCAAGTGGAATTTAAATACCGCCAAAATAGTCGTGTTGGTACAACACCCGTCTGGTATCATGTGAAGATGGGACACATAATAATGTCCATGGTCTAATAACCACCGCACAAATGCCTGCATGAAAAACAACATAGGAGGGAATGCATCGCACTCCAACGAAAGCGCAGGTACATGTGAATGGAGAACATGTAAGGTACCTTATTGGCTGTAAACAAACCCCAGAGGCACCCATGGTCCCCTGTTAACAGATGCGATCATCAAATAGGTGATCACAGCACAATTCTGGGACATGGCAAAGTATTAGTCCATGGAATAACTCTCACGTCCCCCGATGGCAGAAAAACAACATATCCTCATTGCCATGCGGTGGGATGGAAATAACCACTATGAGTGCACCATACGGTAAGGAACCCCTCTGTCCGTATCATCTATAGAGAAGGCACAATTGTAGAATTCAACCAAAAGTTCCTACCATAGCCGGCATTGGGTAGACATTTAGCCGGAGAGGGTGGTTGCAAATTGAACGCCTAGCGTTCAGGTCACTGAGGCATGTTTATTAGCCTCTAAGGTGATGCAACACATTATAATACGAGGCCCATCAATTGAGAATGCAATACAATGCAGTAAAGCAATACATGAGCCCAAATTGAATCAAACAAATAGCACAATATGGTGATACCTGCTCCAGTGCGAACTAAAACCTTTTCGCTGACGTAGCCTACCTTCCATACTCACCCGTAAGATAGCATAATAAAGTAAGAACTGGGCAGTCATAACTAAACACATAGCATGTATATATAAAACAGGCGCATATGAAGACACCTGAGGTAACGCTGCACTTTTAACAAAGTGACAAGAGGTACAAGTAACCATAGCTAAAACGGCGCAAGCATGCACCTCGCAAAATCCTTAGACCCCCTCCCGCAGTATTCACCCGTCCGAGTGCAGAAACAGCTGGACAGCGCCACAGGTCTGCGCGCCAAACTAAATCGACTCCAATTACCGTTAGTGCGCCATGACTTCCCACGTAAGTGACCTGGCCGACGTAGTGGGCAGTATACTAGAGGGCCACACCCCCTGCAGGAGACACGGAGTCAACTTCGCGAAGGAAAACTTTATTAAAAGTCATAAACAAGCACAACGGGGCAAAATTAACTCCCACAGGCTTTAAAATCCAATACAATAGTAGTCAAAAGCTCAACGGGCTTAAAAGTCAATGTGATAACAATCACATAATAATGCATGACCTAATCAAATAAGACAGAGGATAAGACAAAAATATATACAATTGTTGACATAACACGGCCTCAAACCAAAAGGTATTCTGCCTTTACAGTTGCCCATAATTCGAAACAGTGAAGCAGGAATCCAGACAGAGGGGAGAACCATAGGCATGCAAGATGATAAATGCAGACCATCAAATACCGCAACCATGCAGCCTCAAATACCCGATAATCCATAATCACGTGCATACAAAAATGTATCCAAAGGTGATGTACTCCAGAATAGCAAAATTATCCCCGACAGCACCCGACCATTATTGGATATATTTACACCGGGCAATACAGTGAAGACAATTTCGCACCATGCTAGTGGCTTGATGGATCACTGAGCAGTTCTTTTGAAATGCACAGTTCCCTTGCCAATCAACATCCTGAGATGGGTGATGGATAAGACAATTATATCACTTCAGAACTAGTGAGTCCTCAGCTGATATATCCATTTTCTGGGAGGCTTTCAAATGTACTATTAGGGGGGGTTCATTTCCATTCAAGCATTCCTGGTGAAAGAAGAGGGCAGAAATTTCCTCTGTACAGGGTGAGTGTAGGAAGGTAGGATCCTTCATATTGTTACCCCCACTTTTTGTCTGGTACTAAGCTGTGTTTTGACTAGTCTGACTGGGATCCTGCTAATCAGGACCCCAGTCTATCTGCTTTCACCCTAAATTGTTGTGTTCAGTACTTGGGTACATCCCAGATTGGATACTTGGGTACCCTTGTCAGTCCCTAGTATATGGTATCCATGTACCCAGGGCATAGGTACCCCAGAGGTCTCCATGGGGCTGCAGCATGTATTATGCCACCCATGAGAGACCATTCAAAATGGAACTACATGTCTGCCATTGCAGCCTGTGTACGTTGGTGCATGCACCACTTACTAAAGATATAGGTTTACTATATCTAAGAGTCACTGCACTTGAAACCTATAAGTCACCCCATAACAGGCCTTTGCAATCCTGAAGGCAGGGTGCTTGGTTCTAAGTGAGAAGGTGCCACTGCATGAGCAGGACACCCCTGTAGCCTACGGAGTCCATTCTCCCGGGTTGTCAGTGAAGCAGCCATATACTATATAGAGGGGCACCGCGTAATTACGCGATGCCCATCTTGAAAACGGCTGCAATGAATCCTATCATGTTTGGTATCAAACATGTTGGAATTATACCCCCACACCATAATCAGTGTGGGAGGTATGATTCCAGGCACTGGAAGAGCCCTCCGTTATGCTCTCAGTGTTCCCGGTGCCAACCTTCTAGTCCCGGACAGCAAAAAATGGTTGCTGCCAACCAGAGACACATTTCTGCCCTCCTGCTGCTGAGCCAAGCTCGAGCAGAGGAAGGTGGAACAATAGGCATCCTGTCACAGGGAGGTGTGACCACCTGCCAGACAGGATTTAGTGTATTGGGACTGGGTGGGTGCGCTTGCCAGTGCCTGAAAGTCAGCATGAGGGGCAGATTTGGTGTCCCTGTGCATAGTCCAGTTCAAACCAGTTCTGGGAGCCGTTGGCTCCTGCTCTGGTGCGAAACTGGACAAAGGACTTGGGAGTAACCTCCCCTTTGTCCAGACCCTCCCCTAGGAGGGTCCCCTGAATCTTCCCAACCCTTTCCCTATGGTACTTAAGGGCTTACCTGGGTGTAGGTCCCTAGATTCGTTGTGGGATAAGATTCAGATCAGACACCACTACACTTCTACCGTCTGGACACTCTGGACTTAGCTGGACTTTGTAAGGGCCCGACTTCATCTCCCTGCTTGTCTGCTGCATCGTCTGTGTCAGTGCTTCATACAGAAACCCTCCAAGGCCTGTGGAGCATCAGAGACAGACTCGTCCTGGACATTCCTCGACACGAGCACGCCACCCAACACCTATGGAACCTCCACTGGCTCCCAGTTGAGAAGAGAGTCACTTTCAAGATACTCACCCACGCCTACAAATACATCCACAACACCGGTCCCCAATACCTCAGTGAGAGAATCTCCTTCCACGTACCCAAGAGAAACCTCCGATCCGCCGACCTCGCCCTCACCGAAATCCCGCGCATCCGCAGAGCCAGAACAGGTGGAAGAACCTTCTCCTACATCGCAGCCAAGACCTGGAACGAGCTCCCGCTCAACATCAGAAGCGCCCCCTCCCTGAACATCTTCAGGAAGATGCTCAAGACCTGGCCCTTCGACTGAACGGAGCTGCTTACCCCCCCCCAGCGCCTTGAGACCTTCACGGGTGAGTAGTGCACCTACAATTCCCCTGATTGATTTATTGATTGATTGATTGTTTAAAGGAATCACCCTTGAAGTGAAGGAGTTACTTCCCTGCATTCGCAGGCACCTCAACACTGCTGACCGGCTGCTGATCCCAAGCTCCTACGGACTCCGTAGGGTTCAACAACACAGGTGGTGTTTTTTCTATGTCTCTCAAGGCCCGTGCTGCCTTCTCACCGAGTTTGAGGCCAGTATCCCTCGTGGGGGCTGCAATAACCAAACCCCTGTGCATGGTGTTCTTTTGCAAGTGCAAAGGCTTGTTGGCAACTTTGCAACAATTGCATTGGGCTCCAAGTAGCCCCATCCTCCGGCAACTTCTTCCACCAAGATCTTCAGCCACACTGCCTCGTGGGCACCGTGGCCTGCTCCTTTGGTGAGCTGCTCGAGGTCCTCTCGTGACTCCAGTGCCTCCGGCCTGTGGGTCCATTTGAGGGTCATCTTTGTTTTCTTTGGGCTCCCCTGATTCCTCGGGGCCTGCCTTGACTCCCCTGCCTTTGGTGAGTCCCCTGGACCTTGCTGGTCCCGACGTTTCTCCTTCTTTGATTCTTGTGTGGCTTGTTGGTGCTCCCACCAGACCCCGACCCCTCAACACTCAACATCCTTCATGGGACAGCTCGTATCCGGGTCCTGGTCTTCCTCAGTGTCGTCTGGTCCTCACAGCTGCAGAGTAAAGGTCCTTGTTATCCATCCTGAAGCACCCGACATCGGAGGGCATTCAGCTTCCAAGTCCCCTCTGCTTTCAGGTACTCCTCTTCAAGAATCCACATTTGGATTCCCACGGACACTTACTCCTCTTCCAGCAGTGGCCCTTTTCCTGAAGTCCTCCATTGGAATAGACGGCGGTTAAAGTCACCACTTCACACGTAAGCACCCGGCTTCCCTGGTGTAGGTAACGTGGGTACTAGGGTATCCACGGGTGGAGTGGCTCTCCAACCTTCTGTCTTCCACAGGGTTTCTACATGGTCCACTGGGAAGGGTCCTTAATCTTTAAAAATCCAACCGCGACTTGTACATAGACTTGTACGGAGCCCGCGGTCGTGTTCCCACACTGCACACTCTCTCTGTGGGGTCCCTATCTACTTACCTTGGGTGGTTCTGTGGGTCCCTAGCAATTCTACACCTCAATCACAATGACATGAACATGAAATTCACAGGGAACTCCAGCACTACCAACATCACATTTCTTGATGTGGAAATCTACATCAAATCCAACACTATTGAGAGCCGTCTATATAGAAAAGAAACCTCATGCAATGCCATCCTGCATGCAGATAGCTCACATCCCCCTCACCAAATACAGTCGATTCCCTATGGGGAGTTCATGAGAGCTAGAAGAAACTGTAGTGAGGAACTGGAATTTCAAAAGTGCCTAACCAACATGAAGCAAAGATTTACAAACAGAGGTTACAGTGCCCGCACCATCAGTTCAGCAGAAAAAAGAATCAGGAAAATGAAAAGAGAAGACACTTTACACACCAGAAGGGCAATCACTGAGCAAGATCAACCTATCCGTCTTATCACTGATTATAGCGACATGGGTTTAGCTATGAAGAAAAGCCTTAGCAAACATTGGAACGTATTACTTGCAGACAACACACTCAAAGAGATTGTACCTCCCAAACCACAAATCACATACAGGAGAGGTAGAACCCTGAAGACCAGACTTAGCCCCAGCATCCCCAGCTCTAACACCAGGCCTACTTGGCTAACGACTCACAATCTCGGCTTCTTTAAGTGCGGACACTGCGGTGTCTGTAAATTAGCCCAACATGGTATCAGAAACTTCACGGCCGTGAACAAACAACAGTACCAGATCAGGCATAACATCAACTGCAATACTAAATTTGTGATCTACATTCTTGAATGCACTTGTAAACTTTGGTACATCGGAAGCACCATCAGACCACTAAAAGATCGAATTGGAGAACACGTCAGAGCGTTAAACAATCTCGATACTAGATATCCCATGGCGATCCATGCCGCCACCTGTCCCAATCAGGGCCTCAAGAAACGGATCTCCTTTTTCGGATTTGACGTTGCATCGACCAATGCGAGAGGCGGTAACAGAGAACTCAGACTCAGACGCCTGGAAGCGACTTGGATTATGCGTCTACGGACAGTACAGCACGGACTGAACACTGATCACGAGCTACATTACTTCCTGGGCGATTGAACAGTGTGACATAATTCCTATGGATATTCATTTTGAAACATTCATTTTGTGCCAAACATTTAGTCATGACACCTGTCCTTTTTCTGTATCACCAATTGATACTTGCATGTCTATTTGTCATACCTTATTCATGTGTTAACATCTTTCATGCTAAACACCGTCCATAAATAGGTGCCATGTATTACTTACCATACACACTTATCCCTTTTTCTATCAATATTGTATGGCTGTTGTCCACATCAAATCAATTGCTTATTTCTCCCTTTCTGACTCACCCTCCTGTGATTGAGGTTGATGCAATTTCCGATCAGTGTTACCGTTTCCCACATCAAATCAATTGCTTATATCTCCCTGTCTGACTCACCCTCCTGTAATTGATGTTCATGTAATTGATGTTCATGCAATTTTTTGGTCAGTGTTACCATTTTTATTCACTGTATTTCCTATTTAACTCGGTATACCCTTCACTGCACCTACTGCAATTATCGGCTCATATTGTATGTATTATCTGTGTCATCATCATATTCGTTTGATATTGCCCCCTTTTTTCAGTTGCATGCTCGCTCACTATCACGCACTCCACTATACTCTCCGCTTTTCAACATTTCTACTATGTGGGTTTCTTGAAACTACGGGTGCCTCATTGTCAGTATTTACGTCCCCCGCACATGCGCTTCTACTAGTTACTCGGCCCCGAGTTTTTCAACATGGCGACCGCCCGGCCGGATCTCCCATTGTTCTCGCTCTAGTCTACTTTATTTTCTCTAGATATAGCTCCCTCCCCTATTTCCTCACTTCTGACTCCACGGCTCCAGTGTGTCCTTGCAGCTCTCTGATTCGGACCCCAGGTAACAGTAGCAGCGGTTCCTACCGGTCTCCTCTACCCCCGTCTCCGTGATATCACACATTACTTTAGTTCCCTTTCCCTTCTCTTTGCTTTAGACAGGCGTCTGCTTTATCCCTGCCTCTTTCATCTCCTGATATTACTCCAGTTTCCCGCACCCGGGGTAAGTTTCTCTTTTCGTTTCTCTTTTCCGTTTCTCTTTCTTGATTTTCAGCCCTTTTCCACATGTCCCGTAACCTCCCCTCCCTGTCCTCTTTCTCAGCCCACCGAACCTCGCCTGTTCCAATACTCAGCCTGACACTGGACAGCCTTCTCTTGAATACCCTTGACTCCAGCCTTTCTCGATTGCCGTGGCATACCCGCCCTAGTGTTTTCACGTACTTCAGTTCAGGGAGCTCCTTATTCGGTAAGACTCTCTCACCCCGCCATTTGTTGATTACCTTCCTGTTAGTACTCCTTTCTCGTTGTCACGTCATCCTTATTCTGATTCTTCTTCCCCAGCAGCTCCCTTTCTGTTGCACCTTGATGCCAGCATAGCGCTTCTTTTGCGCCAACTCTTGACACTCCCATTTTCGTTTAACCACACCGGGTTACGGTATTCTTATCCGGTTTTCGGGTAAGTTCCCTCTGTGGTTCCTCATACCCTCCATATCTGTGCCTCGACCTCTGCTCCTTTCTTCCTACTCTCCTTTTGTATCCCCTACTCCTCCATCTCCAGGCTTCCTTCTTCTTTTTCTTCAGCTCCTCAGTTCTTGGTTATCAGTGTATCCCCGTACTCTGTCTTTTCCATCTTCCACATTCTCTATGTCCTGTTCTCTACACCTTTCCTCCAACCTTCCTCTTGTGTTCCTTCCTCTCCTTTCTTTTACACGCGTACAGCAGTCTCACAATACAGTTCCTATAGCTCACCCGCTTCCTCTCCCCTTCCTTTCCAGGCCTTCTCAGTCCTTCACATCTCTTCTATACTTCTTGCCCTATTGTACTTTTCTTGCTTATTCTAGCACTGTTCACTTACACCATGAATCAGTTTTCCCGCGCTTTTCCTCATGTTTCTTTTACACATGAGAGCGGCACCATTACACCTGTCACCATATGTTGAATTGTTTTCCAGCATCCTCACCCAGAGCCCTGATCCATAGATAGCGGCACTTGCACGAGTGTCACCACACACCTCACCGGTCACACTTAGTCCTTTATGTCCCCAGCAATCACTACGGGTGATCCCTTTTCCAGTTTTTTATCATGTCTACCACAGACTAGGTACCCTTTGTTTTATCATTGTTTTCCCTTATTATTATTTATTCTATTTACCTTTGTATCTTTCCCAGCCCTGATGAGTCACGGGACCTTTCCCAGTGACGAAACACGTGTCGGCTGGTTTACTATATTCAACACAGTTGTTGTTGAAATAAAAAACACCTACTTGGATAAACACTGATGTTGATCTTTGCATTTGAGTAACGTACCAATACTGCGTATTATATTACGAACACCCTAACTGCGTGTGCCCAGGACTACGCCTACAATTCTACATCCTCTCAACACTGTCTTGACTCGAGTCGTGGTTCTTATACCACTTTCTTAGTATATGGTTTGGTCCCCCCTTGGGGCCACTGTGTATTTCGTGAAGAAACTGTGTTTCTTTGCTAAAGTATTGTGTGCATTGTGAGATACTAGAACATTCTAGAGAGTATTATATAGTAAATACATATTTTTATAAATACTTGGTGTGGTTCTTTTCACTTAATCTATACTATAAGATTGCATTCTGGTAAAACAAGCTGCTTTACACTCCTTCTGGACTAAGCCTGAAGGCTGCTCTCCACAGCTACCACTTAGAGAGCTTTCTAAGGTTGTCTAAGACCTCTTAAATCACCATAAGAGTTGTCTGGGCTGGTGCAAGGTGCCCACTTACATTAGTGATACAAAAGGGGATGATGGACGGAACGTTTGAGCCAATCAAACACTCACCCCCAGTCAACTGATCTGGGTTTAATCCATCATCATTCTTTAGCTCACTCCACCACCCCAGTTCAGACATGGCCATATGCAAATCAGTCTGACCCTGTGCCTCATGGGAACAGTCCAGCCCGAACTGCCAAGCCATGTCTTCCCTGGACCGGAAACAAGCATCCTAGGACCGGTTTCTGGCATTTCAGCCGTCATCAGCCAGGCTTGCTTGAATCCAGTGGCAAAGTGAGCAAGGGACCCACGTCTGGGCATACCCCCGCCAACTTAGGGCGACCAAAGCGATACAAAAGGGGATGATGGACGGAACGTTTGAGCAAGGGAGGCTGCAAGGTGGATGGGCGTGCCGGACGGCAGGCCGCTGATTGGGATAAGGTCACCGCAACCCCGGAATCGGGAATATGAGCCGTGCGCCGGCTCGGTGGCTGATGCAGGAGGGACAGTGGAAGGCCGTGGGATCTGGGATAGAGCGTACAGTGGCGGACAATGCCGGCAGGCTGAAGGGCACGCCCATCCACCTTGCAGCCTCCCGGCTGGGAGCTGCTACCTCTTATACTCAGGTTGGATGCCCGCGATCCATACGTACTCCCGCATACTTCCTGTCGCCTGTTTGTTCCTGGCGGAACCCACCGCCAGCACCTCGCCTTGGCCCCCTACATCACGGCTCTCACACTTGCCGCACATCTGGCAACTTCTCAGGCACCTGCTCTATCTATTAGTCCTGGTAAGGAAATCGGCTGATTTCCCTCTGCCTTGCCACGGTTGCTCACCCTTATTTTTCACGTGTTATTATTCCCTTGTTTCATGGACTCTCACATTAAATACCTATTTTTATATTAAAACATTTGTTAATTCCAATTTTTATTATTAAATTGTGAAATTGTATTTCTGCATTCCAATATGTGTGGGACCCTTACTTAGATAATAAGAAGGCATTTGATCTTGTAAACTGGAGGTGCCTGTTTCAATTCTTAGTTGAGTTTAAATTCCCACCCCAGTTAAAGAGATCAATTCAGATATTATATCAAGGGCCACGGCACAGTTATTAATTAAAAATTATGTGGCCGTCCAAATTATTTTGAATCGGGGCACCCGTCAAGACTGCCCTTTTTCACCTTTCTTATTTTCCCTTTTTATCTTTATCGGACCCAAAGCACAGTATATTCAGCAGAATTTCAATATTGTATCACCCTTATCTATGTCGCTAAAATAAAGCTATATGCAGATGATATACCTTTATTTTTAACCCCGACTTCTCGTAATATGAATCGTGCTTTTAAAGCCTTCTTGAGCATGGGGGGCTATAAAATCAACCAGACAATAAAAGGGCGTTTATTGTTCAATGCTTTGTAAAAGACCTCCCAGTAGCGCTGAAGGAACATTATAGAGCATGCCCGAAAGATATTCGAGTGTTTTTATTCAGAGCAACCGGAGGAAGTGTTTAATAATAATTTTAAACCTATGAAGAGAAGGGTTCTCAATTTATTGGAGGAATGGAAAGGCTTGCCTCTATCAAATATAAGCCATATTGCATTGAGTAAAATGTCAATTTTACCTTTGTTTTTGTTCTTTTTTTTTCAATTCCTTGCAAGTTAGAGGCTACCATAAAAAAAAACCTGGAACTACCAATAACATCTTTTCTATGGAATCAGAAACACCTACAGGTAAAATTAAAAATGCAAAAAATTCCTAATAGTGAGGGAGGCGTGGGACTCCCTGACTTTCAGAAATATTACATGGCTTCTTTTTATCTACAGATGAGCCGCTTGTCAATGCGGACCTCAAATTTCGATAATTCCATCCTTCTACTTACTTTGAAGAATTTGGAGGTAGAAGATTAAAGGTGGTATATTCAAATTACTAAATCCCCCCCAAAAAGTAAAATATAAGTACTTAAACCTCATTTGGATTCTGAAATATAAATTGTTTACTAAATCCCTACAGAACCCCTATAGTCAATGCAGAGACACCATTGCGATATTGTTAGTTTCTTATCCCTGGCTTGACTGAAGGCACAATAAGTTAATTGGCGGACTTATCTATTTTAAAGGTAGGAGATTTTTATTAAGGTGCGAGTTTGAACTCTCCCCAAGCCATCTTTTAAAAAATAAATCTCATACGAACTCTCATTAGGTCTTGCCTAGCGTTGCAGCGCATGCGCTGCTCGCTTTGTGAGGCATGCAGTATTCAGGATAGCGGGAAGCTTTGTGGAAGCTCCGCCCACACTCCGCCCATCATTTTCATTGGCTTGTGTCTTAAATGCTGCCTTCCGATTGGTTGTTGGCTTGTTAGTCCCTCCTTATGATGGCCATGCCGTCATTTGTGTCCTTCCATGGCTACTGGCACCTTTATGCAGACTACTTTCTTTCCGTGCCCCCCTCCCGCAGTCTGATGCCTTCTCGCACCGCCCACCCCTCTCGTTCGTGCCTTCTCACCCGCCCCCCCCCTTCGTGCCCTGTTGCCCGCCTGCACTCAGATTTCCCTCGTGTCCCAGCTCATTCCACAAGGGCTGCACTTCGACACAGAACCTGTAAATATTGTTTTTACAAGCGCCCTTCTGCTCCCCCGAAGGGGTGGGTTGGAGGGCTTTCACTGGTGGAGTCGCACACTTAGACGGCACCTTACCCCAACCGTGCCCGGACTCCCAGAGCTGCCTGAGCCCGGGCGGAGACGACCAGCTGCACACCATGGAGGCGAGCCCGGCTGGCGGGAGCCTCATCCTGGGGGCCCTACGCCGCTTTTCAGTCTCTGGGTCAGCGTGGGCCTCGAGGGAAGGCCTCGGCTTCGGCCTGCTCTTTGACATGGCCAGGGAAGAGGGCCCGAGCTGCGGGGCAGCAGCGACCTCTCCGAGACTATGTTTAACTTCCTAGCCCGCCTTCTCTCCCGAGGCCCCCGGCTGTACCAGGAGCTCTACGAGCGAGGCCTCAGCTCCAGCAGCCAGGAGTCCGACGATGACCTCCTGGACGACAGTCCGGTGCGAGTGGAGCGCCCCGAGCCCGACGACAGCATTGTTGTGAAGAACTACCGGCCGGCGCAACAGATCTGGAGCCAGCTCCCGCAGGTAAGACAGGGACGGATGGCGGGCTGTGTGTGTGTCTTATGATGTTCTTGTTACTAGCCGAAGCTTTCCATGCCAACAGAGTGCAAAGGACTTGCACCGGTACACCTACTCTACACTCACACACTCCTGGAAGTTCCGTGCAAGCACTGGGCCTTCATGTTACAGTCGGAAGTGCATGGTCAAAAAGGGTCCTTGGCGCGCCAAATCCGCATGCTGTAGTAGATGGTGTACAGGCTCAGCTAGTTTCTCTTGCGGAGGGTCCGCAAATGAGTTTAAGGACTCCACAGAGCCGCCACAAGGGCAGCCTGTCCTTTGTGCAAGTCTGAATCTCCCTCCCCCGCTATCACCCAAGGCTGGCCCGGGGTGCGGGCATTGCAGGCTTAAGGCTCTGATGAGGGTAAGTGCATGCCTTCAGGGCCTCGGCCCCCGAAGGAATGAAGGGGGGGGGAGGACTCCTGCAGTGAAACACGGGCATCATGTTTACATGCTAGACTCTGTTTCACTGATGTGCTCCTATTGTATGCACTAACTCTGAGAGAGCACGATCTTCCATTTGTCTTATAGCGCTACTCATCCCAGTGTAGTGTCAGAGCGCTATACATCACACACACACACATTATACATTGACAATAAATCACACACGCGTGAAAATCAATGTACAGGATATTACATAAAACAGTGAGGGTTTCAAGGTGTAGGAGTCACATATCGACTTTACTAGTAGGGTCTTTATGTTTACAGTACATATTCGGACGGCCCACTGATTCTGTACATTGACCCTTTAGGTGTTTTTTTTTCGTTTTCTTCAGATTTTAAACAGCCTGATTTTCTCCTTACCACAGTCGGTGTTTATATTTTCCATTGCAGTCCACACTCTTTGCAAGTTTTTACACTAGGCTACCACATGCCAGCCTTTTTTCTAAGGGTGCAACACATGCACACAATTCCTTTCTAGACGATGCCCATCAACATGTCTGCACCTCTCTGGATTTTTGTACAGTGCACGCTGTGAGCTGCAGCGTCTGTGTTCTGGGATGCAAGTCAGTGCTGTCACAGCTCCGATACTGCACCGCGCAGCACTTACAATGCACCTCCGAAACTCCGTGCTCCACAAGGCACTTGCATTGAACTTAGCAGTTGTGTTCCTTCTGGTGGCCTTTATGCGCTGCTTCACTTGGCCCATGTTTGCTGCAAAACCATCTACATGAACAAAACAGGGCATTATTTGCTGTTGCCCCCTCCTAGCCATAAAACTGATTTGATTAATTTAACTAACTATTGGCAATTGTCAGGGATACAGCAGCAGCCGTTAATGGCTTTGTAATTGCCCCGTTAGACTGGGACGGAAGGACCCCAGCAAACACGTTGCATTAGATGGAAGTGCGTAAAATATATGTGTGTGTGTGTATATTTCTATGTCTGTATGGAAATTACTACTTTATGGATTGTCAGAGAGGGTAAGTAGTAAAAACAAGACCATGATTCCAACATCAGCAGCCATGTTTTTACACTTCACCCTTTATCCTAGGATCTCCTAGTACTTTAATTCTCCTAAGAGATCAGTTTTGTTAAATTGGTGAGTTTATTATCCCATCAATTGTGGTTGGAATAGGACGCTTTGGTGAGTGTCCCAGCATTTGTAGGTGTGCACATTGTGGCATACATCCTAACCACAGACTGCAGTAAGTGAAGAAAACGTATGCTTTCACCCACAGATTTTACGCATTGGGAACCAGTTTGACAAAATTTCAGGTCTTTACAATTTACACGATTCTGCTGTAATGACCACGTTGGTTGGGGATTTTGACTTTTGGTTTATCCATTGAAAAGCAACATACGGTCTGGCCAAGGGTATGAGTCATGCGAGTCAGTTGGGCCTCTATCATTTATATAGTTGTAAACTTTCTGATGCTTGTTTAATTTGCTGCTTAGCATCTGGTACTGTTATAGGAGAAGCATGAGTCCAAGGACTGTACAATATGCAAAGTATTTGGAATGAAGAGTTATAACCTCTTCATAAGGAAAAACGAAAGTTTTGTTATGTATTTGGACATGGATACCATCAAATGCTTAAGCTCCGTATTTGGGTATTGCTTCGGACGGTTCCAGAGCTCTGTCACCTTGTAATAGCTACACAAATGGAGATCTAAGCTGGCTAATTTGCATCGATAGTGATCATTTGGTGTGACAACACATTCATATTTGCGATTCGCTGAGTTAGTTTAGTGGATGTAAACAACATTGTTATAAAAAAAATATATATGGCACTTATCTTTGTTTTGCTCATCTGTGAATTGATTACTCCAAGGCTTTGCAGAGAGAGCCTAATAAAAAAATACACAAAATGGACAATTGTGGTGTTGCTCTCTGGAGTGAATGGTGACTTACTGCTCTTGGGGAGAGGCTCATACTTTTAGGGATAGTCAACCTCATTGCTCTCCAAGAACTTGATAAGACGTTGTTCCTCCTTCAGAAGTGTTGTGTATGTGTTCCCATACCTGGCATGTCACGCAGTTTGGTACTTACTTTCCCTCCATGTTAAAGAACAGTAGATGTTTCAGCACCCAGGCTAATGTGCTGCATAGCTAAATACATATAAGGTCCCAAAGGCGGGACCGATTGCATTGCAAATGCTTGTTTTTTTATGCACACTCAAATAAGTGCCATTCTCCGCAATCTTTCGGGGTGGGATATCGATTCTTCCAGAAATTGAGGTAAGACAGCTATTTAGGAAATAAAAGATACTGTGTGTTATTGGTACAAAGAACTCCATTGGGGATCAGAAGAGATTGTAGAGACGATAAGAGTAACAAGCATTTGCAATGCATTAGGTCTCGCATTTACGCGAGTTTAAGCTATTGGCATTGTAAATAACAATGCCTATTATTTTTGTTTTTTAAAACATAAATAGAAGGCATTGTCAATTACAATGCCAATAGCTTAAACTCGCGTAAATGCGAGACCTATTGCATTGCAAATGTTTGTTAAAACTTCAGCACTGGCAAGACCCGGCCCACTTAAATTCCTTGACGACAACCCCCACACGGGCACGGTCGGAAGCGGGTTGCGAGCTGGCTTTAGACTGACAAAGAGACCATACTGGAAAGATATGGTTTTAACAACCTCGAATCCAGCGAGAACAGGACCCGGTTAATGTTTCTAAGAAGTCCTGAGCTGAACTCTCCAATATGCCTGGCTCATGTGACCGTGCATCGCTGACCCGGGTTTCGGGCCTCCCTCCTCCCAGGAGCCTTTTGAGCCACTATAATAAACATGCGCTGCTTGTGGCTGTAAAGATGTTCAGGACAGGCTCAAAATGTGCTTTCTCATACCCTAAAAAGATGCGAGTCAGTATAACCCATACCCGCGAACCAAAGCTACCCATGGGGGTATCAACACACTTCCCTTAAACGTAATATAAAAAACTTTGTGACTTCAAGTAAAAATGTAATACAAAAATAAAAAACGAGGATGGTTTAAAGAATAAAAGCTTTATAGCTTTGCGCGTTCTATCACATTTTTCATTTTGTCTTCTATTATACTCCCTAAGTGCTAGTCCCTTCATAAAAAAGTGTCGACGTCGCCGCACAAATACACTTTCATTCAGAAACGATGAGCGGCGACTTTGTGAATGACGTCTGTCAGGAACGCACAATCTGATGAACGAAACGTCCCCCAAACCTCTTCCTACTCTTAGCACCTTAAACCTAGAAGAGGTGACGATGCCCTACCTCTCCTTCCCCATCACAGCCATGGCTATACACACAACTAAATTTTCATGGTTTGAATAACCTCCAGTGCGCATGCGCGGAAAAACCAAAACAAGGAAGGCTGTGGGCATGTGGCACCTCCGGGGACAGAAACAGCAGGGGCTGTGGGTGAAGCATGGAGACGGGCATACGGTCACTATGGCAACCAGCTTTTATTACAATAACCAAGATGTGGGGAGGAGAAAGGGAGGATTGGGAGGGGCTTCTCGTATGGTGGCAGTAATTGAAGCCAGCTGATGTTTCCCGGCACATGGGGCTGCCTTCACCGGGATCAGAGGGGACAGTCAAGAGGCTTGACTCGCATGCGCTCACAGTGCAGGGTTAGGACTGTGAGTGAAGTCATTTCGTTTTGCCGCAGAAAGATGGCGGTTACCGGGAGCCTCAGTACAGAGAGCCTGAGAGAGGGGAGTGCGGGCAGACGGACGAAAGGGCACGAACAGGAGTGTGGGTGGGGAGTGGGGGGGTCCAAGAAGGACGGACTGCGGGAGGGAGGGGAGGCAGGGGAACAAAATAGTGCTTGACGTAAAGGGGCCAGTAGTTGTGGCAGGATACAAATGACAACATGGTTGTCATGAGGCGGGACTTACAAGCCTAAAACCTATCGGAAGGCTGCATTTAGGAAATAAGCCAATAAAAAATATGGGCGAAGAGTGGGCGGAGCTTCCACTAAGCTTCCACACTATAATGTATACTGCATGCCTTGCAAAGCGAGCAGCGCATGCGCGCTGCACGCTTAGCGAGACCTAAAAATGTAAAGGTACACTGGGATGAAGCTAAAAAAAACACAATGGGAAAGGCATTTTGATCTCAGCTATTCAAGTTTTAGGGGAGCCAACTTCCATCGCATGGCCTTTTTTTAATGGATGGATGCTTTACCTTAAACTCCGGCCTTTGAATAAGATGTTTCCTGCTGTATCCAGAAATTGCCCGAAGTGCAATAAGGTAGGGGATTGGCTACACATGTTCTGGACCTGTATGAGGTTAGAGACATTTTAGAGGGGGGTTTCCATGTAGTAGGAAAGATAATCGGCTTGAATATTGTTCCCTCCCGGAAGATGGTCCTCATGGGATTATCTGTTGTAGAGAGGCCAGAGCAATATGACGCGGAGCACTTTATATTTAGAGCCATGCTTTTGGCCCACTCTCTGATCACTACTTACTGAAAATCTTCTGCCACTCCGTAAGGTGGATAAGTGGGAAGGGAAAGTGCAAAAGGTAAGTCAGAGGAAGGCTTGGTATCATGCTAGAGTTTACCGTTCTGCTACATATTTTAGGAAATGGAAGAAATGGGTCAGGGAGGAGGAGGGTATAGGCATCTCTTAATGAGTGCACCAACACTTTTGGATGCTAATGCACTCTGAAGGTGGATGAGCACTGACACTTTTTATGCCAAGCACTTTAAATCTGTATGAGTATCTGGGACTGTATGATTCACTGTCACTTTAAACACTGAAACAAGGAAAAACTATGGTTATTAACGCCGTTAGTGTTTTCAGCATTTTTATAAGTTCTATGAGGTCTATATTTATGTGATATTTTACATTATAGTTTTTGGATAAGATGTTCCCTGCTGAATACAGAAAATATTTGAAGCGTGATCTTTAAGAGGACTGGCTATATATGTCTTGGACCTGTAATAGTTTTGAGATATTTTGGGATAGGTTCTAGACAGTAGGCATGGAAATCAAATTGAATATTATGCTTTTATCAAAAATGCCCCTCACAGGATTATCGAATGCTGAGATGCCAGAGCAAGAGGAGACTGTGTATTGACACTTAATTTGATGTTAAAGCACTTTAAGGATTGATGAGCAGTGATACTTTGTTGCTAAGAACTTTAAAGAGGTATAGCATTTTGGATTCTATGATGCACTGTAACTTTAAGAACTGGAATGAGGAGAAATCTGAGGTATTAATGTTGCTAGAGCCTTTTGTGTTTTTGTAAGCTTATGAGGTCTATTATTATTTGTACGACTACTTGAAGAACAAGAAATTGTATGCCTGTAAATAAGAATTGGTTGATTCCGCAATAGGGTGCCAATACACTTGCACAAGAGGACAATTTATATAGATTCAGCTCAGTAAAATGTATGGGAGTTAAGAAGAATGTATCAAGTTAATTGGGATAGAAATATGTATCAGTATTAGTTTTATGAATTTGTATTTGTGTATTTGGTTATGTATTTACCTTACCTGGAATAACGTTTCACATCCAGCTGTCTTTCCTCTCTCAATACGCCCTCACAGGCAATTGTAGAGTGTCTGTTGTTGTGGAGATGTGTCTAGGTTAATGATTTGCTACACTTAATTAGTTGCCAATCAGCATTTATAGCGCAGAGCATTGCCTACTTTATCTCATTCTCCTTTAAGTATACCAGTATCATTGCTATTCGTGTCCAAATGATTGTGTCCCAATTTCACGGCAGCATCTCCTTAGTGGTACAACATACAAGTACAGCAGGGCCTGGATGTGAACAGCAGGCAGCAAAATAGAAAGAGAGCATTAAGGCTCAAGAAACATAGACTGGCTTGGATGGTGGCACTCACAGCAAAGCTTTCTACACATCACATTAATGACCCTTGAGTGCATGACAATGGAAGGATTTGGAACATTTACTTCCTGACTGAGGTCAAATGATAATCAAATTTAAACAAGAGGCAAAACTGTCTGTAAAATTTCAGATGGCATTTGGCTGTCACTCATTAATTCTAAATTAAAGCAATTACAGTCACTATGTAACATTGTCAATCTTTTAGATCAACAGAGAAGTGTCTTCTTTGGAAATCTCAATTTTACTGACACATACTGTTGATAGCATTGCAAAAAACTCTCATGTATCATCCTTCAAAATATTAAACTGGTGCACACCCACTACATCGAAAGCCAGTATGTTAATACTTTTGGATTCACTACATTGCGGCCAATACATTAGAGTCACTACATTGCAGGGAAGTTTTAAAGCAATTACATCAGGAGTCAGTCACAACAGTGCAAGGAACATTCCATCACAAGTACAAGTATGGATTACAATGATCTAATAATAATATTAACCTAATATATATATATATATATATATCACAAAACAATACCCTTTCAGGCTTAAAGTGTCGCATAAATTATGCAAAGAAGAAGCAGAGAACTCTGGGTAGTTCTCAAGTTTAGGTGGAGAGCAGCTCCTGTTTAGAACACCCAGCAACACCAGCAACACAATGAATTTGCTCCAACTCAAATGTCTGTTTTTCTAACAAAGTTTTTGAGCATAGGATTAGCACATTGCCATCTCGCCAAGCTACAAAGGAACAACATTGTTTGCCATTTCTACAGCAAAGTCTTTAAACATAAGATTAGCACAGTACCATCCATGCCGAGCTATAAAATTACAAAAGCCTTTCACCACTCCAGGCACTGTATTACTGCTTTGGATTAGTATAATACCATCCAAGCCAACCTGGAATTAACCAAAGCAACCCCAAGCATGTGTTTTGCTATCATTATAGCTTTTCAGAGAGGTTTAGCTTTGTCCAGACACAAGGGTGCATCCAGTATAAGTCAAAATATTACCCTTCCGGCTTAGAGTGCCCCATAAATTATGCAAAAAAGAAGCAGAGAACTCTGGGTTGTCCCCAAGTAAAGGTGGAGAGCACCTACTATATAAAGCTTTCTTCAACACTAGCAAAACTTGGAATCTGCTCACCTCAAATGTCTGTTTTTCTGACAACGTTTGTAAGCATAGGATTAGCACAGTGCCATCCACTTTGTGCTAGAAAGGGACAAAGTCTACCCTTAATAAACTGAGACTGCTGACTCTTAACAAGTTAGGGGGCAAGACTAAATCTCGCAATCAGTATTAATCAGTTAAGTAGGGCTATAATTTTTCCTTAAAGTTGCATCCTGATCTGGTTTGGGTATTAAACAAATCATAGCTTCCAGAAAATGAACAACAAATGGAAATAAAGTTAGTATATACTTCAAAACGTTTTGATGTTATAAATTTGGAGGAAATCTCATTTGAATCATCCATGTCAGACCTGAATCTTTACCTTTTTTATTATGGTGATAGCTTCTGTATCTCAACTATGGAAATAATACTTTTCAAAAATACCAAGTAAACATTAGGGCATGAGTGTCTAGAAACAGATTAGGGGTAAAATATAATGTCTTAATTTATATTGAGGAATATTTGCTGTTGGACTTGGCCCTTTCTGTATGGTCATCCCCAAACTTTTTCCCTTTACCCTCCTGTTTTCTGAACCTTGTTTTGTTTGCTTTTAGGACTCTACACACTTTACCACTGCTAACCAGTGCCCAAGTGGTTGTGCTCTCTCCTTAAATCATGGTAAGACTGGCTTATACCAAATTGCCACATTTAACTTACTTGTAAGTCCCTAGTAAAGTGGCACTACCTATGCCCAGGGCCTGTAGATTAGATGCTACTTGTGGGCCTGCAGCACTGCTTGTGCCACCCACTTAAGTAGCACTTTAAACATGTCTCAGGCCTGCCATTGCAGCCTGTGTGTGCAGTTTTAAACTGCCATGTCGACCTGGCAAAATCAACCTTTTTCAGGCCCAAACCTTCCTTTTTAATACATATTTGTCACCCCAGGGTAGGCTCTGGACAGCCCAGAAGGCAGGGTGCTGTGTATTTAAAACATTGGTCATGTACTTTTAGGTTTTACATGTCCAAGTCATGAAAAACTCTTGAATCCATTTTTCACCACCGCAAGGTTTACCTCTCTCATAGGATAACATTGGAGTTACATTATTACATTAAATGAGCTGTCATTTCCAAATGGGAACAGGTAATGTTAGAAACTGGGTTCTTGGTTGTCTGGGTTATAAGCCCTGGTCAAGCAGTAACCACAATCCTAGTCATGGTAAGGGGCAGTCAAGCCCTAAATTTACCTGTGTTCACCTTCTGGTAGTCTGGCACAGAACAGTCAGGCTTTACTTTAGAGTAACTTTAAAATATTTGTGCAAAATTTAAAAAAGTAAAACAGTAACAATGCCACACAAAATGATTCCACACCAGGTTTGACAAATAGCTCTAATTTTAATAGATAAATCAAGACTAAAACAACAAAAATCCAATCAGTAGTACCGGAGTTATTTAACCTTAAAGTTTATAGTGAGAAACAGCGTCAAAAAGCTCTAAGTGCTAATGTGGAATAGCTGATCGTGCCAGAACAGGACAAAATCACAAGTTCAGGCTGACTGCGATTGAGCACAGGCCGGCTACAGGAATCCATTTGGGCCCGCTGAACAGAGTACCTTAAATCCTGGTTTTAGGCACTGCGTGGATCTACGTCCAAGATTGAGATGCGAAGTCCAGGGTCGGGGATGCGATGTACAGCTGAAGCAAGGCGTTGGTGCCGCTGAGCGATGAAGCTGTGATGCGTAGTTTCGTCTTTGTCGTCAAGGCTGCTGTCATCGAAAGATGTGAGGAGCTGTGCTGGGGAAAGCATTGCACAGTGGCAGTTCCAAGGGAGATGCGTCGGTCCCAAGATGTGGATGACAGTGGCCTGCGAGTCTTTTGCAATGGGGCCAATCAGCGATACGTCAGTTCTGCTCGGGATGTGCTGCTCAGCCGAGGAGATACGTTGATTCTGCTCGAGGATGCATCACTCAGCAGAGAAGATGTGTTGGTTCCACTGGCAAGCACTTTAGGCCCACTTCCAAGGGTCCAGGACTAGGGTGGCACCACTTGGCAGGGTAGACTCACAGATGGCAGAATGCAGGCGCAGGCGTTGGCAGCCCATTAAGTCACTGAGGCTTCAGATCAGGAGGCCAGCCAACTAGCCATTGAAGTCACTATGGGTTTTTGGATCAACAGATGCAGGCCCAGTCCTCACCAAGGCAAGAGGGCAGCAGGCAGCAGATCAACACAGCAAAGCAGGAGTCTAGCAGAGTGGCAGTCCTTCAGCAGCACAGCAGTCCTTCTTTCTGACAGAGTATCCTCAGGTCCAGAAGTCTACTGAACATGTGTTGTCTGAGGCCCAGTACTTGTATCCAGTGATGCCTTGGAAGTGGGTGATACTTCAAAGACATGCCTTTGAAGTGCACAAATGTCCTCCCTTCCTGCTCTAGCTCCAGACTCACTCCAGAGGGTATTTAGCCCTTTGTGTGTGGACAGGACATAGCCTATTCAGGTGTAAGTGAGGCTGTGCCCATCTCCCCCTCCCATCCTACCAGAGATAGCCCATTAAGACACACTTAAGCCCCCATTGTGTGTGGCTGTCTAAGAGGAATTCACAAAGACCAACTGCCAACTACATCCAGTCTTTTGATCAGAAACAGGCTAAAGGCACCAAATGGCTAAAGCAAGAAAAGCCCAACTTTCTAAAAGTGGCATTTCTAGAATTGCAGTTTAAAATCTTACTTCACCATAAGTTTGGATCTTAAATTGTGATTCCAGAGACACCAGACTTGAAGGGTTTCTCTCTTCCCAATTGGAAATTCCACTTATAAAATGTAATAAGGTAATCCCAATGTACTCCTATGGGAGAGATAGGCCTTGCAGTAGTTTAAAAACAAATGTGAGAGTTTTTCACTACCAGGACATGTAAAACTTAAAGCTACATGTCCTGCCTTTTAAATACAATGCACCCTGCCCTCTTGACTGTCCTGTGCCTACCTTAGTCGTGACTAATATGTATAAAAAGGAAAGTTATGGGTCTGGCAAAAGGTTTGTTTTGCCAGATCTACCTGGCAGTCTAAACTGCACACACAGGTTCTGCAATGGCAGGCCTGAGACATGGTTAAATGGATACTTAAGTGGGTGGCACAATCAGTGCTTCAGGCCCACTAGTAGCATTTAATTTACAGGCCCTTGGTACATGTATTACCACTTTACTATGGACTTATACATAAATTAAACATGCCAATTGGGGATGAACCAACATGGCCATATTTAGGGGAGAGAGCACTTTAGCACTGATTTGCAGTTGCAAAATTCACAGAATCCTAGTGCCAGCAAAAATGAGGTCAGAAAAGTGGAGACGGAAAGCAAATAGTTGGGGGAAGACCTCCGTAAGGCTGTCAGGTCTCCCAAGTAACCAGTTCATGTTTGGAGTCTTTGGAATTGTAATGAAAAATGCTAACTTATGGTGAAGTTGGATTTTAAATTATAATTTTGAAAATGTCACTTTAAGAAAGTTTACATTTTCCTGCGTTAGACATTGAGTGCCTGTAGCCTGATGACTAGGTGTAGCTGACAGTTGGTATTTGTGTATTGCTCCCAGATAGTGGGACAAAGGGAAGATAGGTGTTGGCAGGATAAACCACTCTGAGTTAACGAGGGGGAGGAACAGCCACCATACTTGCATATCTCAAAGGCTCTGCCTAAGCACACTCACAAAGGGCTTATCACTAGTCTATTGTGACCCTAGTCATGCCATTGCAACCTGTGGTGCAGTTTAAAACTGCCATTTTGACCTGCAAAATAAACCTTCAGCCAGGCCTAAACCCTCATATTTAATACATATAAGTCACCCCTAAGGTAGGCCCTAAAGGCTCATAGGGCAGGGTGCATTGATAAAATGTAGGACATGTGTATTTAAGTGTTACATGTCCTGGCAAAGAAAAACTCCTAGAGTCATTTTTCACTGTTGAAAGGTCTATCTATCCCATTGACTAACTCTGGATTACCTTATTACATTTAAAAGGTGGGGCCAGGACAGGGAGGAAGGGAATGCCTGGGGCCTTCTAAGGGAATTCTAGAGTCTTCTCCCACTTCCCAGAGGAAGGGCACCAGGTATAAATACTGGACCTCAGGTACCAACTCTTGATTTCACTTCTGGACCTGTGGAGTCTCTGCTAGGAATAAGGACTGCTGTGCTGCTACAAGGAATGCCACTCTGCTGGACTGATGCTCTAAAGGACTACTGCCCTGCTGGGCTGACCTGCTGCCTGCTGCTCTCTTGCCTAGGTGAAACGGACTGGACCTGCGTCTCTTGAACTCAGAGTGCCTCCAAGGGCTAGTTGGCTGGCCTCCTGATTTGAAGCCTCAGGGACATAAGAGGCTTCCAACAACCTGGTGCTTGCACTTGGACTCTGCCATCTGTGAGTCTACCCTGCCAAGAGGTGCCACCCCAGTCCTTGGCCCTTGGAAGTGGGCTTAACGTGCTCTGCCAGCCTGTGGGCAAAGCGGATCTGATGCATCTCCTCTGCTGTGTGGCGCAAACCCAAGAAGAACCGATGCTTCTTTGCTGCTGCGTGGATTTGACTTGTCACAAAGACCAGCATCGCCTTTAATTTCTCATCGGAAGCAACACTGCGTGGTGCATCCTCAGTGCAGGCCCTCTCTCGTCGATGGCAGCCGCGATGCGATGCCGGACTCAACATCACAGCCTCGCAGCTCCTTGGAACCAACGCATAGACCCAATTGCACGAAGCATCCTCGACGACAGACTTTGCATCACAAGTCCCAGCAATACGATCCTCGAACAACGATGAAGGCACTCGCATCGCAGCCTCACCGCATCTCAGAACTGATGCATCGGTTCGGCTGAGTGATGCATCTTCGACGTGCAGTGTCCGCAAAGCAGGGTTTAGGGTACTTTGTTCAGCAGGCCTAACTGGGTCCCTGTAGCCACCCGCGCAACATCGCGGTCGGCCTGAACTTGTGACTTTGTTCCAGTCTGTCACGACCAGATATCCACAGTTGGTGCTGTGTGCTTTTTTGGTGCTATTTTCACTAAAATCTTTAAAATTGAATATCTCTGGTTCTACTGATTGGATTTTTGTCAGTTGTTTTTTTAACCTGGTGTGGGATCTTTTTTGTGTGGTGTTTTTGCTTTATCATTGTTTGAAGTATTGCACAAATACTTTACACATTGCCTATAAGTTACTCCTGAATGCTATGTGCCAAGCAACCAGAGGGTTGAGCAGAGGTTAATTTAGGGTTGACTTGTGCCTCACAGTGACAAGGATTGTGGTTGCTGTGACCAGGGCTCTCACCCCAGTCAACCAACAACTCAATTTCTTACATTAGCCGTACAAGTTTGTGTAAAATACAACAAAATAATTAGTCAGACTAGCATTTTTGGCTATAGCTGCATCCTCCACTGTGGACGTAATACAAGATCTTTTCTTCTTAACTTTTAAGAAGTTAGCTACAAATGTTTCTACCCTGTTCTTACAACCACAAAACTTAGCTATCGTTTTGTAAATAGTTTTGGAAGCATTCTTATTTGTAAATCTAGTATACACTTGCTGTAATCAAAACATCAAATACAGTTGCAGATTTTGAAGTATAATATCCATGTTCTTAATTTATTTTATAAATAGATAATTTATTTTCCTAGGAAATATAATAAAAAGTTCTTAGCAGGGATTTTATATATATATATATATATATATATTTCTTTCCGCATAGTCCAAAGGGATACTGTGGCGATATATATATACCTGAACTTTGAATGCTGCCAGTGATCAAGGGCCGTCGGCCCGAAACATGTTTGGCAAATCTGTTGGCAGGGAGAGCACGACGTGTTTGCTGCCCACAATTAAACTAAGGTAAAATTTTCAACTGAGTAGGCGTTTCCATGCAAGGCAACTTGATTCTTTTTCGGATATGAATTGCGGCGAGCCTCGCCACGGAGACGCCCCGCCACGTATCCAGTGGACCTGTAGTGCCAGGAAGAGTGGCGCTACGTGGAGTTGTGAATACCAGTTTCTGTGGGTCAAGGTAATAGTGGACAACGCTGTGTTCCCCTGCCACAGGACCCACTTGGGGACAATTTTTTGGCACAAAGTACTGTACAGCACCCATTTGGTTTTTGAAAGACTACTTACCCCAGAATGCATTGGCAAATGAGAAGTCCCATTAGGGCGGGGTTACGGTATTTAAGTCGATACAGCTGCCTGAACTTTGAATGCTGCCAGTGATCAAGGGCCGTCGGCCCGAAACATGTTTGGCAAATCTGTTGGCAGGGAGAGCACGACGTGTTTGCTGCCCACAATTAAACTAAGGTGAAATTTTCAACTGAGTAGGCGTTTCCATGCAAGGCAACTTGACTCTTTTTCGGATATATATATATATATATATATATATATTATAATTAGGACCATGTTTCCATGCAAAAAGTGTTTTTGACTTGTCTGTATGTTTGCTGCCATTTGCTGAATCTTCATGAAATTTTCCCAAAAAAGTGGATGGAATTACACCAAATTTGGCATAAAGGAAGATTTGGTTACACAGCTCATGCTTTCAGTTATTTGGTGTGAATCCATTCAGTAATTAAGAAATTTAAGAAAATTCAGTTAGTGATATCTGTCGCTGTGGGCACTTCACAAATAATAATGAGCTCGTGCAGGGAAATGCAGAGCTCTAATTGGCTGCCAACACTTCAACCAGAAAGTGTTGCCAGACATCTTGGGACTCGGCTTCAGCAGATTCCCCCCAAAAATGTAAAACAAAAAAAGAAATGGGGGCAGAATAGGAATACCCTGACCCCACAAATTTGCTCCTGGGGTCACAGAGTGACCCCGACAAGCCAAAAAAGCATTTTTTTGTTTTTAAAAAATGCTGCAAAATTGTGATATTTGCAAATTCGCTGTAAAAATTTTAAAAATGTGCGGGCTCCCATGCTTATTTTTAATTAACCCCCGGGTGGGCCAGGTCCTGGGGGCATGCCAGTGAAATAGGAAGGGAGGCGAATGGGGTCTCCCTCCTAGGGCTTATGAATGCTCCAAGGACCTCCACCTCCCTGGGGCATTGCTTACTATGTATGCTGTGGTGCCCATGTGGCACCCCCACACCCTGGGGACCGCCGCCCTCTCTAGGCAAATGTTTAAAATAGAATGTGGGGGGCTGCACAGCCCCCTGCAGCCTCTGGGACTGCCGCCTCCCTGGGGCACCTATAAAATATGCCAGCTGGGCCCGTCGTTCCCCCAGGGACTGCCACCTCCTTCAGTCTAAATGTGAAATTAAGGCGGTGGCCCCGGGGCCCACAAGTAGCACCGAGGATCGCCACCTACCTGGGGCTCAATTTAAAGGGGGTGCTCTTGTAACCTGTATTGTATTTATCTGGTTACTTTCTCCCTAGCTGCTCAGCCAGTGTGAATGTGATGCATGGAATGTTGGTGTAGGAGTCTTGAATGGAATGTTTGGGTGTCTGGATGCTTGAGTGTGTCAGTTGGAGTATGGGCTGAGCAGCAGGCAGACTGTTCCTGGTGGGGCTGCTTCACTACAACTCCTCTACATGTAACTTACTTCAATAAATCTACATCCTGGCTACGGACTTCGTTACTACAGATTTTTGGCGACGATTCTTGAAACAAAACTATGCGTGTTTTAAAAAAACAAAGGACTCTGAAACAAGAAATCTCTAAAAGAAACCTTCTGAAATTAAGAAGAATCCTCTACTTAGAAGAACAAGGCACGCCAGCCCCACCAGTGTCTTTTTCATCAGACAGCCAATTCCTGCTTGTACTTCATTGGGTCAAACGATTGGTTTTACTTCTACTTTGACAGCTTGTGCGATCCTCAGCACTTGTCAGCGTACTGCCCGGCCTTGACACGCTTCTGTGGTCTACTAAATGTTCTTTCCAACCATTTTCAATCGACCTGCCACATCCTACAAGATTCACTCACTACCTGTCGAGTTTCACCGTTTATCAAAGACTATGGGGCATATTCCCAAGAACGTGTGACAACCACTGCAAATTTAGATTAACGCAACTTTGCATATCGCAGTCCATCGCGGGAAAACAACGCCGTGTTAACGTAGCATTCTCAACCTGGTGGCACCATGCGATAGTCCCACGATAAAGCGTCAAATGTCCGCGTTAAAATCAACGCGACGCCGCAAAAATGCGAAACACTAACGCAAATAAAGTCGCGATGAGGCCAACCGCGATAAAAAAATCCGCGATAACCAGCGACAGGGCTGCAATACCCACGCGTCATGAGGGAAAATGCACAATAAAAGCAGAACAAGAAAAAAAAAAAAAAAAAAAAAATAAACAAAATAAACTGCGTAGCAACATGGATGCACCCGGAACCAGTGCCCAGGTCAATGCGAACCCCACAAGCCCCACAGACCACCAGCAAGGAACCTCTGGGTCGGAAAAGGCCAAGGAGAAGAGGAAGATGGGGCACAGTCCGCATGACAACCTGATCGTCCTCACGGATGTGACAGAGCACGAACAACAACTGTCCATCACCTCCACCTTGTCATTGGCAACACAGACGGACAAATGGCATTCCATTGTGAATGCAGTCGGAGCGTCGATGAGGCCAAGATGCGCTGGCACGATGTGAAAAGCCAAACCAAGCAGAAACCCGCTGCCAACAGGAAGGCAGCAACGGCGAATGGAGGTGGGAGCCCAGCGCCACAGGAGGAGCTGGAGCAAATGGCGGCCACAGTCATCAGTGCGGAGACGGTGCAAGAGTCCTGATACAGCATGACATGACCGGACACAACATCAACAGGGTGAGTAACGAACAGGGACTGGGGGGACAGGGGGGACGGGCACAATGGCACACATGCACAACGACGTGTAGCACACCGCACACCCACACCGACCCTGGGTCATGTCCCTGATCCCCGTGGCACACTGCAGCACACATACAAACATCAAGTAGGCCCCCGTCCACCATGTGCCCAAAGGGGTCACACCCCACACATCACCAAGTCCACGACACACACATGCACCCGTGCGAAAGACAGCAAAGATGCGTATGTGAGAGCCACACTGACAATGCAAGTGACACCACATGATGAGCAGCATAGCCGGAGTACAATCACCATGACATTGTGCACGCCACGAGACTGAGGTGGCTGAGTGTGGACCACATCCGGAAAGGAGCAGGTCACACTCTGACACATCCACCTGCACAAACAACCACTGACGCAACAAGACATCTGCAGACAAACAATGCACAAGAGTACAAAAACCGTCCAAGAGCACAAATGACCCAAGTCGCCAACATCACAGCACCTTAAAAGCCCAAAAGTCAAAGGCACACCGCCTCCAAGGGATAAGGGGCAGCCAAATCACAGCTGCAGGTGCGACCCTCCCAAAATGCAGCACACACACATAGCAATGCCAGCACATCCACATGGACAACAATGTGGTACACAGTGCAACACTTACACTGCAGAACAGAGGACACAACTAGGTCCGTCTGTGCGTAGGAAATGGCCAATCACATCTGACCTAGCAGGGAACTGTGAGATGCAAATGGACGTGTACAACCACACCTACGTCATGTAGTCCAAATGTCCACTGTCCCGCATCAGACAGTCTGCCCCACCCAAACAGTCACAATGTACATTGTCATGCAGTCTGTATGTAAACCTGAATAATGCGTAAACATACATGCCAACACAATGTCAACAAGCATCTCCCCTTCACATTGCAGAGGGACAAACAACACCTCCAGCAGAGCAGACCAGACAACTCCACAGTGATTCTGAAGAGGACCTCCACACTTCCGACACCGACGCCCTACAACAGTACATGGACATCTTCGGGCAATCGACCCCTAGGAGCAGGGCAGCCCAGCTGCATCGAGGATACCCCACCCCATGCACAGACAAGACAGCTGGACGCACGTACCACCACGGCTGGCTCCCAGCAGTGCACCCAAGCACACATCGCATTCCAAGGCCAGGTGTCAGACTGCCAGAAGGGGGTGTCCGAACAGGTGCGGGTGGGGTCCCACCTCATGGAAGCCGAACTAGATCACATACGTGGGTGTCTAAGTCCCATCATGGACCACCTACACTCCCCAAAGGAGACCCACACTGCGACAGAGACACCCACATCTGCACATTTCCATGACTGACCACACACTGAGCCACGGGATAATCATCCACACCCCCACGCTGGACTGGCGCACGCAGGCCCAGTCCACTCCTCTTACGTATTGAGTGGGGGACGACAAAGCTACATGTGCAATGTCCCACACTCTGGCTGCAGTGACATGGCTGCGTCCTCTGCACACGGCACAATGTGATGTTGTGGGGCCGTGGCCCGAATGCATACATCATGAGCACACGTACACAATCATAGAGCTCTTGAACTGGGCACGGGCACGTGCGCCCGACAGCTTTATTGACATGGTCACATGCACAGTGACGAATGTGCTGGATGTGTGAGGGGTGAGTGTCAGCCAGCCTTCAGGGAGCCGTTGGTGCTGACAACAACTTGAACAGTGATCACAATTGAAGCAGAAACATAATACACCAGCATAACAGAAATAACTGTGAAGCATCATGATGGTAGCCGGAGAGAGTACAGTGTTCACCCAACATGCAAGCAGAATGGTCCTTGATTCGTTGTGCACTGAGTAAGTGGCACCTGTAGGGCTGAGCAGGGTATCAAGCTGATGATGGCACCCACGACAGGTGTGAGCAACCCTGACAGTCTGGCAGTTACACCCTTACGACTCTGGCACCTGTCGTCTGGAGTTGGTCCTGGCGGTGGTGGCGTGTGCATCCTGCGGTGATGCCACGTCCGGGCAGGCCAGGACTCGATCTGATGTGTGAGCCCAGGTAGACCGCAGTTGAGGCCGGAGGCAGCGGACAGCGCAGGGCCACAGAGACATGGCGTTGAGGCCCCCCAGGCCATCGGAACCAAGGCCATCTGACATGCCCTCCGGTTGGGGCCATGATTTGAGCTGCACAGAGTTAGTGGCCCCGGTTGCACTGCGGCGGGCACAGCCACACCGCCACGGGACGGTGACAGTGAGTTAGTGCCACGCTAGGGGAGCGGATCCTCGTCGATGGTGAATGTCGCGGAGGTTTGTGGGGGACAGTGGAAGGGCTCCACCAGGGCATGATGCAGAGTTCAGAAGCCGGCCGGACGCGGCAAATGGAGAAGTGGAATGCTACAGCCTCATCTTGGCAACATAGTCGGTATCACCAACACGATGATGAAGACAACCCCCAAATCATGGACTCAGTATCCAACAGATCTCAAGAAGTAAGTGTCCATGGATGTCGGGGAACAGACTTAGTGGCACCGGAGCTGTGAGGGGATGCAGTCTGCGACCTGGCCAGTACAATGTTATCAGCTTGGCCATAAATGATTCATAACAGAGTTCCCAATGTGTGGCCTACTCGATCGCTGTGTGGTCCGGAGGCAGCGGGCAGCGCGGGCCAACCGCTGTTCAGCAAGCTCCTCCTGGAACACTAGTACACACGGCGTTGAAATGGCATGTGGTGATGACTCGTGGTTGACCGAGGCAGTAGCGACAGAGCTGAGCGGGTGTGTGGCCAGTGACGATGCCGTGTCCTGCCTGGTACAGACTGGATTGGATTTGTGTGAGGCCTGCAGGCCCGCAGTGTAGTCCGAAGGCGTAGTCTCCAAGGGCCCACAGACACGTGTGGCTGGGATGCCCTGCACATACTTCGTGTCACCACATAGAAGGGAGTATAGTGAGTTAAACTCGGCATTTGCGTGTGTACTCGGCCATTGCCAAATCGAGACTCAGTCCCACATGTGTGACCTACTTGACCGCAGTGTAGGCCCGGGGCAGCGGTCAGTAGGGGCACACATCCATGGGTCGTTGGCCCGCGATGCACAGAGTTAGTGACACCAGGGCAGTTGTCGTCAGTGTCCGGACACCTCCGTGAAGATGGGCCTTTTCTCCTCCGGACTGAACCGCGTCTTCCTCTTACTCGTCTCCTTGCGTACAATGATATGGACTCCGCCATGCAGATATCACAACTCAGTTCCACATGTGTGACCTACTTGAGCGTAGCGTAGGCCGGAGGCAGCGGTGCAGTACGTAAAAGGTAAAGGGGTGAAGCGGGCCTGTGTCGCGGGGGCCGTGATAGTGTGAGGAGGCTGCCAAGGACGCGGGGTTCGGGCTTGGAGTTTACGCTGGCACGTGGTGGGCCCTCTTCGACACACGCCGGTGTCGGCAGGTGAGCTGTGAGGCCTGTATTCACAGGGAAGGGCATGACAGGTTGGGAGTCCAGCGGCCCGTGGTGCAGCAGGCGCATAGGTTCGCAGGCCACAGAACTCACAGCGAGGGCGTCGGCCTCGTGGCGGGCTAGGAGGCGCCGCACTGGCAGGCACATTTGCCATTCCGGAAGAGGACCACGCCCAGGGCTACCTGCTTTTTATTCACACCCCTACGCTGGCCTTGCGTACGCCGGGCCAGGCCACTCCGCACATGCTTGCAGGGGGGGACGTCACAAGCTACATTTCCACGTTCTTCCCCAATGGCTGTGGTGACATGGTTGCGTCAACTGTCCACTGCACTCCACACATCAGCAGTGCATGTGGGCATGGATATGTCTGTGGTCTGCATACTGCTATCTGTCCAGGACATCTCCGCCACAGTTGGCATTGTGTACATTCTCATTCATGGGTCACTTTCCTCCTTCGAACATACCTGGTTCCCACCTCACCCCACATTCAACTATTGTGTGGCTGCGGTGCCATGCCGTTGATGGTTCATGTACATGGCTGAGCAAGGTTGCCACAGTGAGTTGTGCTGTTGTGTATGGTGGGTGGGCATGTTGTCTGGCATGTTGTATGTGATTTTGTGACGTGCGCATTCCCAGTGTTGTGAGTTGCATGACTGTGGAGTTGAGGTGTGTGCTGTTTTTATTTGGTACTTACCTACATGCAGTGCATTTCCATGGGTGCCATCCTGGTAACGCTGGTTGATGATGGACTGTCGGGGGATGCTGGAATCATGCACACTGGCTGGGTAGTTGGCTGCAACCTTGGTGTAGGGTCCCCGCTGGTCCACTATTCCCTGCACATTGATGGGATGCGTGTGCTTTCTCTTGCGGTACTTGTGTGTTTTTTCTGCAGGGGGCACAAGTTGCACATGTGTGCGGTGGATTGCCCCTAACAGGTGCGGGACTCCTGCTATGGCGTGTAGTCCTTGCTTGGTCTCCAGCTGTTCCTGCACATTGTGGGGGACGTTTAGGTACTGGGGTACCTGGCTGGTGATGGCATCCAGGGCAGGTGTGGGGAACTTGGATGGGGCTGGCTGTGTGTCTTCTCCGACTCTGGTCAATGTTGTTTGGGGGGTACGGGAGGCCAACATGTGCAGCACAGCCAGCAGCTTTGTCTGCGGAGGAATGTTGGTTGTCCGCTGTGTTGGTACCGTCAGCCTGTGGGCAATGGTGACACGGATGCCGTGGATGGTTAGGTCAGAGCAGGTGTTAGGTTCCTGCTGCTAACGCGCCTCTTCGCCTGTTTTGTGGTCTTATCGCTGATCGGGCTGGTCGTTGGGAATGTTGTGGTGTGCTGTTGTCGCCGATTTTTGCTCGGGAACGCCTACTCTGCATCTCATTAGTGATAGTTGAGGGGGTCATCTGTGGCGATGATTTTTGAGGATGCTATCGCGGGTAAAATGGTGTTATGGGCTGTTAACACCAGCTTGTGAATGGTGCGATAAATTTATCGCCACTTTGGCTGCGATAAAGTCCCGCTAACTACGCGATGTGTCCTTGAGAATATGCCCCTATGAGGCAAGTGTTTCAAGGTGCATGTTGTATTTCGCTGTTCAATCTTTACCAATGTAACTGACAGCATGCCGGAACAAGGACAATGGGGAAAGTGTTTCAAGGTGCATGTCATATTCTTCACAGTGTGGTGAGTTCATTCAATTTATTTATTTTCCTATGCATGCCCTGTTGTCACGTCAGTTAAACCGTTCGGTGCGGTTTGAATCTGTACCATAGCGCGTGCATCTTACCGTGAATCACGCGGGGTATTGAAGACTTTTAGTGACGTGTTTTCTTCTGTGCAGCATCCAACTGCTGTGTGACGTTTTCCAAGAAGTAATGCACGCGCAAACTCACCTTCATGCGGACTCACGCGAAGTCTCTCCTGTGATGCGTCTGTTATTCTGCTGCTGTTTTGGGACACTTTGCAGCGACGCCGATGGCCATCCGGCACAGCGTCAAATACGTGCCGCCATCTTGTGGTTGGAGGCAGGGCACGAACCACGGATTATCCAGCGATTCTCGATTTCTTTTTGTGACGTTACACGCTGACTAACATATAATTCCTCCGGCCTGACAGCAAGTAATTTGGACACTAGAGTCATGTGTCACCAGCGTCTTTAGGCTTTGGTGAGTTTGTTAGTTGTCAGATGAGATGGCTTGGAATGACATAATGACATTCTTTTCAAGTGTATCCGGTGGTGCGGGTTCTGATGTTGACAGTCTATGTGTATTCCAGACGGCATGAAGCTAATTCGGCCAGTACTGTTCTGTGTTTGCTTTCCTTCATCGTGAAGCGGCGGCTGAATTCCACAAGGGTCATACAGCTTCTTAGAACTTGATTGTGGAAACATATAGCAATTTATTACAAGTTCTGAATATTCTGTGAGGTGATGTTTCACTATATCTCCACGCTCACATTTTCTAGCAGAGCGTTATCAGGTACTGCTTTAATGTTCCACGTTGCGTCAGTTTCTCTACTCGCAGGATCCTCATTCTTCAAGGACACAAACTATGATGCCTGAAGTTCAATGCAGAGCACACTCATCTTTATTTTACATTCATGTTTTGAGACCATGTTTGTTTCCAATTTGTTTTTAATGTATTGTGGCTTTTATTACATGCTTGTTGGGGCCAACAAGACTAGAGTGTTGTCATGGTAGTACTACTCGGGTTAGAGATCGCTCACCGGCGATACTTCAGTTTAAAGGAATGTAATACAAGAGACATAGACAGTTTGTCTTTACCCTTACTAGAGGGGTGTTTTAGGGGTGTCTCTCCCTTTTCTAATTTGATGCGTTTTTGTCTCTTTCAACGTTGTGTTCTTAGTTCATGGGTGTAGTCACCTTTTGCTTCACACTTTGTTTTTGTAGTGGGTGTCAGTCCCATCTACGCAACCTGTAGTAGGTTTTAGTCCGATTTACTTAGTTCTAATGGGTACTAGTCCCATTGTTTTTGTAGTGGGTGTCAGTCCCATTCAACACAGTTTTCACTGTTTTGTGGGTTTGAGTCCCATTCAACACAGTTTCACAGTTTGTAGTAGGTGTTACTCCCATCTATACAGTTTGTAGTGGGTGTCAGTCTCCCTTACACAGTTTCTAAGGGGTATGAGTCCCCGTGTGTTTTTCTGCTCTGTGCACGTTTCTATCCTCCACATAAGGTTTCTAATGTGTATGAGTCCCATGTGTTCTATTGTTCCGTTAACGTTTCTAACTCTCACATAGAGGTTCTAATGGGTATGTGTCCCATGTGTTCTGCTGTTCTGTTCAAGCTACTAACCTCTAAGTAGGGGGTTCTAATGGGTACGAGTCCCATGTGTTCTGCTGTTCTGTTCAAGTTACTAACCTCTAAGTAGGGGTTCTAATGGATACAAGTCCCATGTGTACAATTGTTTGTGTGCACTACTGTGCACACTCGTGGTTGTCTGCCCTTAGGCCTTTTGGGCTGCATGGTCAGCAGTCAACCTTCTTTACTTTCTTTCCCTTCTATTTTCTACGGTTTTTGGGTGTAGATGTTCCATGTTTCTGGTCCATTTATTCACCTGTATTTTGGGGAAAGTCAGTTCGGGTGTCCGTCACCCATTTCTACTGTTTTAAAAAAAAAATTTTTATAGGAGAATGATGGGTGGGTGATATATATATTATGTATTTTTGTCTATGCATCTCCTCTACATGGTTTATTCTTCTTACATGTACTTCTTGTACATCTCTTGTATATTTTCTCTGAATTTTCTTTCCATTTCTCTTTTACCTCAGTCTTAACCTTTCATTTCATTTCCTCTTGTACTTACTCTTGCATATCTCCGGTGTATTGTCGTCCTTGCTCACGCTCGATTTTTCTTGGCATATTTGCTATGATCCCTTCACGTTTGGGTTCACTTTCTTCTTGCATTTTCTCTACTTTTCCATTTTCTATTCCTTGGGGTTCTCCTTGTTTGAACCTTTTTCTTCTTTCTGGTTTCTATTTTTGTTTTGTGGAAGAAGGGAAGGTATGTTGTAACCTGTATTGTATTTATCTGGCTACTTTCTCCCTAGCTGCTCAGCCAGTGTGAATGTGATGCATGGAATGTTGGTGTGAGAGTCTTGAATGGAATGTTTGGGTGCCTGGATGCTTGAGTGTGTCAGTTGGAGTATGGGCTGAGCAGCAGGCAGACTGCTCCTGGTGGGGCTGCTTCACTACAACTCCTCTTCATGTAACTTACTTCAATAAATCTACTTAAAACTACATCCTGGCTAAGGACTTCGTTACTACAGGTGCACAGCCCCCCTGCAACCCCTAGGACCACCACCTCCCCGGGGCTATATATTGCAAGGGAGGGGATCTGCTCGGCCCCCCTCCTGGAGCTATAGATGGCCCTGGGGACTGCTACCCCCAAGGGCCAGCTCCTGCTATGTCCCAGGGTGCCAATCTCTGGGACATACTGTTTGCTGTGACTTAACAGGACCTTTAACCACTTCCACCAAGCCACAGCAAGACTCCCCTTCCTGCAAGGGAAAGCAGTGAAAATGCTCTTGCTTTCTGAAAGCGGAGCATTCGTCTGTTTCCCTGCCCACTGTCAGGCGAGCAGGAAAACAGACAAATTGCTTTCAGAGACAGGGAGCTACATGTTTAGCAGCTCCCTGTGTGTGAAAGCAATGCTGGCTCCCGCAGGAGGCGGGGAGCCGGAAGGTACTGTTGGTGCTTTGAGGCCCCACCTCCCGTATTAAACCAAAAATAATGTAAAGGTCTGACCATAAGGGATGGGGGCCCGGGGCCAAAATCTGCCTGGGGAGGGGGGCCACGCTGCCCCCCTCCCCATTGCAAAAAGGCTGGGCCGCCAGGGATGGGATCCCCTCGAGGCCAAAATCAGCCTGGGGAGGGGGCCACCCTCCCTATATCATAATAAAGCAGGTGCCCTAGTTGAAGCTCCACTTCTGTAAAGTACTAATCATCCTAAATTCGTGAGCATGGACAAGGCAAAGCAAGTGTGGTTTCTCCGCATTTCCACTGTGAAAAGTTATCTGTAATCGGTGATGGAGCTCTTTGGATCCTTGCTTTTCACGAGCGCAGCATCTCATATAGTGTCTGTGATGAGGGGATTCTTTCTTGTCATCTGCTGCTGAGACCAGAGATTGTGCTCTAAACATTTACAATCTAGATGTAAACTTGCCTAAAATCCCCACCCGTTTTGCTCACCCCACATACATTAGTGGTATGCAACGTCTTCCCACCCTTTTCCCAGGATGACGAACAGCTTACTAAAAGAAAGCCCCCGCCCGTTTCCTACCTATTCAGGGCGCGTTCCTCATGCCTAGGAATATGATCACATCTTCCCCAAACAAAGAACCACTTAATTCTGCAAAGTACAAATAATCCAAGTGTGTTTTCTCTGCAGTTCCACCTTGTGAAGTTATCTGATGAAGACGCTCGAGGAACAATCACATTGGAAAAGTTACAGACACACAAGTTCACTGGAGACATATTTTCGGCGTCCTTTACGCAGTTGTAGTGTAAGAGATGCACTATTTATTTACCCAACAAGGTAGCACTTACTAATTTGCCAGTAGAATGTACTCCAGTTGGGTAGAGGTGTTGCACAAAACAGTGGCCTCTTCTTGAATAAATATGCAGGGCAGGATTCATTCTGGCACGATGCTCATTTTACAGAAATTAAACCTCAACAGGTTACAGTTAACAAATGAAAAATTTTTAAAACTGTGAAATTCACTGAAAAAACCCAAAGGTTACAGGGGTGTTATAGTTAATAAATAGACATATAAACACATTAGAAATTCACTGCAAAAACCAAAGGTTACTGGGATGTTCTATTTAGGCTCACATTTCACTCATACAAAACCAGAGAAATTCAGCAGTTAGTTAGCTGAGCTAACTATAACTTACACTCCCGCAATGTAGTGCTTATGACCTCACATATTGCATCACTCATAACATTGTCAGTGACATCACTGATATCACTGATGACATCTCAAATGACATCACTGATAACATCACTGATGACATCATCCACAGAACCACTCACACATCCACTTACAACCCCATACATCTCATACACCCACTCCCACACAACCACTGCCTTAACCATTCACAAACCCATACAAAGACTCACACACCTACTCATTGATCCACAGAGCCACTCACAAATCAACTCATCCATATAGCCACTAACCCAAAAACTAACTCACATATACAGCCACTCATGGACCTACTCACTGACCAATATAGGCACTCACACATCCAGTCATAGACATACAGACACTTACGCACCCACTGATATACCCATACAGCTACTCACACACAGAATCAGGCACTCATACAGCTACTCACACATCTACTCACTCACCCACACAGTCACTCACACAGCCACTCACTCACCCATACAGTTACTCACACAACCATTCACTTACTCATACATACACATGTACTCTCTCACCTATACAGTCACTGAGACAAGCACATACTCTCCCATACAACCTCTCCCACACTCACTTACTCACTTATGCACCCACTCATGCACCCATTCACTCACCCATACAGCCACTTACACATCCATGCATGCACCCATACAGCCACTCATGTACCCTGTCACTCACCCATACAGACACTTATGTACCTGCTCAGACAGCCATTCAACCACTCATGCACCCTCTCATTTAACATTTACAGCCACTGACACACCCGCACACTCACCCATACAGCCACTCATTCACCCTCTCATTAACCATTACAGTCACTTATGCATCCACTCACTCACCCATACAGATACTCACACAGCCACTCAGTTACCCATACATCCACTGACACACCCACTCGATCACCCATACAAAAATTCACACACCCACTCACTCATGTATACAGTCTCTCACATACCGACTCATTCTTCCATACACCTCTTACACACCCACACACTCACCCATACAGACACTCCCACAGCCACTTACCTTAGTATATATGTTTAACACTCAGTAACTTTTGAAAAAGATTCACAATCACTGGATGATGTCATCAGTGATGTGATTTGAGATGTCATTAGTGATGTCATTTGAGATGTCATCAGTGATGTAACTGACCATGTCATGAGTGATGTAATATGTCAGGTCATAAGCAGTGCATTGCAGGGGTATAGGTTTAGTTAGCTGCTGAATTTTGAGGCTAAACCTAACATCCCTGTAACCTTTGGTTTATTTCAGTTTATTTCACTCTCTCTGTCTCTCTCTCTCTCTTTCTCTCTCTCTCTCTCTCTCTCTCTCTCTCTCTCTCTCTCTCTCTCTCTCTCTCTCATATATACATATATACCTACACATCAGCACACAGTATACAATTGTTTGAAATTGGTAGTATATTTTGCATGGCAGAGCAAAAATAATCCAATAACTCATCAGAAAAAGGCAAACTCTTTAGCAAATATAGGTTTTGATAAAAAGTGTTATTAAAGGTCCATCTATTGAACCCATTTTAAAGGGGATGATATCAGAACAGAGACTCTATGAACGTGATCAGAAATAAATCAAAATAGATGCATTCTCTGAGTTTACAAGAATAGTAGTTTAAGCTCAATATAAAATTATTAGAATTGGGGTTTCTGGTTGGCTAGGGTATGCACCTAAGCAGGCAGAACCCACCACTCTAGTCAGGGTAAGGGAGTTACACACCCAAGATAACCCCTGCTCATCCCATCTGGTAGCTTAGCAGAGCAGTCAAGTTACCTATGTCATAAAAATCATCTGGGAAACATTGGGAATAACATCCCAGTTAGTGCCATAAAGTGAATACTCTTATGTGGGTGGCACACGTGATAAGCACACATTGTGAAGGACACGGTTACTGTGCATATTATACCATCACATTATGTTGCATTACATCAGGGCTTGAAAAGACAGTAGTTAGATGCCGCGTAAATCAACAAATTTAATTGTACATGAAGCAGCAAACATTACCATAAACGCATAGGGTGCAGCGTCCCTGCACTCCTACTACTCTTGATATGGTACTTCCTTTCCACCATGTGGGGCCCAGAAGCCTCTGCTCCCTTCCTACAGGGAATGCAGTAATCCCAGTGGTTTCCTGAAACCAGCTCGCAGTCGGGTCCTCCATGGAGGATTTACTCCAATGTGGAAGAGCTTGAATTCGTGCCCCCAGGTAGGTGTGGCAAAGTGGGGGGGGCACACTCACACCATGACCTCCATTGGCAATATGGTCGAGTGCAGCTGCCTATGACAGAAGGGTGTCAGGGTGCTGGTCTGTGCACTGCGGTGAGCGTGACTGCGCTGGGGCAAATGGGGCAGAGCGGGACCTCCGTCAAGGGTTCCTTCCCCCGCTCGTCTAACTGGTCTTGATTCCCAAACAAGGGGCAATATGTCGCAGGACGCTTCCTGGGTCCTTCCTTTCCAGGCCCTCCAGCTCACATGCGAGGCTCTGCCCAGCGAGGGGCGGGTGGGAGCTGGGTCACGTTGAGGTTGAGGCTGCTCCTCTATCTGGCTGTTTAGAGATGCATTGCCAGGCGCCGCAGGAGTCTTCAGTGGTGCCTGCTGCTAGGCAGCACATGGCAGACCTGCTGTGCTCGCCTGGCTAGGGAGCAGCCGCACTTTCCTTCATCGAGGTCAGAGACCTCACCTCACGGTGCGGCAAGCGGCACCTCGGTCATTGCTTATGTTAGTGTAAGCGGGGGTAGTACCAGAGATCCTTCGGCAAAGGAAAGCCCTGCGAGGCTTCCCAACAGCATGCGAGGGGGAGCGGGAGGCAAGGGCACCAGGATGTTTAGGTAGTAACAAGCATCAGCGTGAAAGCACCAGTAGCTTGTTAAACGAAGTATAAGCACCAGCAGCTTATAAAACAACATGCAAGCACCAGAACCTTCTCAAATGAAAGCAAAAGCACACAGAAGGAAGACTTTGGTGTCGCAGAGTTTTCAACAATAGGAGGCCACCACACATAAGACCTTGAAGATTTTTCAGAAGCAGGATACCACAGCAGGGCAAAGCGAGTCAGTCCTTTTCCTCCACCACAGACAGAAGCAGCAACTGCAGGCCAACCGACCCCTCACTCAGAAAAGGCAGCGCTCCTCACACAGTCCTTCCGCTTTTCTTGTTGGCAGGGTCCTCTTGTTCCTTGAAGTAATCTAAAGTCCAGGGATTTTTGGTGCAATACTTATACCCCATTTATTTTGTCATTGTTCTCTTGGCTGTAAGGGTCTTTGAGCCCAGTCCAAAACAGTCCTGTTCTCCCTGGCGCAGCATGACCACAGGGAGCGGAGACAGCATTGTAAACAAGTAGACACAGACTATTCAGGTGCAAGCGAAACTCCTCCCACCACTCTAAATGCAGACCAGGTCTATTCAGCCCAAGGATGAGCCACCCAGGCAAGGCAGGACACACCTCAACCCCCCCAGTGACTGTCTAGAGTGAATGCACATCCCAGCTCCTGTCACTCAAACACCTGGCACTGAATTCACAACCAGGCAGGGCACTGTTAGACCTGGCTTTTACAGCAGGTTTATCCCCAGATATTTTGCTTTGTGGCCTTCTGTTTCTGATCTGTTTTTGTTGGTTTTAAGACTCTGGGCACTTAACCACTGCTGATCAGTGCTAAAGTGCATATGCTCTCCCTGTAAATTGAATATATGGATTGGTGTTCCATAATTGGCTGATTTGATTTACTAGTCAGTCCCTAGTACAGTGCACTGTGTGTGCCCAGGGCCTGTAAATCAAATGCTGCTAGTGAGCCTGCAGCTCTGGTTGTGCCACCCACATAAGCAGCCTGTAAATATAACTCAGGCCTGCCATTGCAGTGCCTGTATGCAGTCTAATACTGCCATGTCGACCTGGCAAGTGCACCCACTTGCCAGACCCTAACCTTCCCTTTTCTTACATGTTAGTCACCCCTAAGTTAGAGCCAATGTACCCCCGTGGGCAGGGTGCAGTGTATGTGAAAGGTAGGACATGCCCTGCTGTGTGTGGCATATCCTGATAATGAAATACTGCCAATTTCATTTTTCACTATTGCAAGGCTATCTGTTCCCATAGGATAGATGAGGAGTTTGCTTATAACATCTTATAAGCCTAACTACCCCTGGGAACAAGTTAGGAAAATAAAGTTTAGTATGCCTGAACTCATAATTTTGAAATGCATCTTTTAGTGAGGGTGATTTTTACATTCTGTGTTTGAAAATACCACTTTTGGAAAGTAGGTATTTTCTTGCTTAGCCATCAAGTGTGCCTCTGCTAGGATGTGTATTGACTGTCTGGCTTTGGAGTGACAGGGTTTGGGGATGTGCAGTGGCTCCAGAGAGTCTGGATGAGTCAGGGTTAGGCTGAATAGGCCTGGTTTATATTTGGAGTAGTGGGAGGAGTAGCACCTGCACCTGAATAGGGCTGTGTCTGCCTTCCACAATGATGACTCTGCCCCCTGTGATGTGTCTGGAGCCAGGGCTTACACAGACAATGGAGGTTGTTGTGCACTTGCTAAGTGCCCCACAGAACTGGTTTGGACTGGGCTCAGAGCCCTGGGCCAGGAGAGAACAAAGAGATTTACTGTATAAAAAGAGGGGCCCAGACAGTTAGATCACTTCTGGGAAGTCAAGAGGAACCTTTGCCAAGGAGAAGAGCTGGAGAAATTGAGGAGGAATACTGCCCCTGTGCTGTTTGCTGTCTGGGGTTGGCCTGCAGTGGCTACTTTCTGCCAAGGAAAGGGAAAAGGACCTTGCTGTTTGCAGAGTCCCCTGCTTGAGGAAGATCTCCAAGGGCTTGAAACTGAGCTTGCCTCCTGTTCTGTAATCTCAGGGACACAAAGACTTCACTGCCAGCTCCCCTGAACTTCCTTGCTGGGAGTTCTGACCTGCTAAGAGATGCCCGCTGTTGCTTTGGACTGTCAGAGGCTGTTTTGCCGCTGGGAGATGGAGAAGTACCACAACTTCTAGAAGCATGGCGCATCCGCACCTGTTTCCGATGCATCGCTGAAGAAATCTTCACAGCGCCTGCTCGCGGCTCGAGAAACCACAGCACGCTGCATCGAGTGCACCGATCTTCGAAGTCTGAGATCAACGCACCGATTTTGACGCAAGGCCTGTGTAGGACTTGGCCTTTTTGGCTAAAGTTCCCTAAACTTTTTTGCTTTCCCCCTAGACCGTTTTCCTGACATAGAGTTGCCAGTTTAGATGCTTTGGGTACTTTGCCACTGCTGATCAGTGTCAAAGTGCAAGTGTTCCCTGTGTAAAGTGTAATGGTAATTGGTTGGCCATGATTGGTATGTTTGCCTTACTAGTAAAGTCCCTAGTGATGTGCACTGTGTGTGCCAGGGCTAGTAATGCAAAGGTGTGCGGAGAAGGGAACTCAGGCCTGCAGTGTTGGGCCTGCGCGCAGTTTGCTAAGTTAGCATGTTGTCCTGACAAGTGCAACCACTTGTCAGGCCTTACTTTCCCTTTTGCGTACACAGTGGGCACCCCTGTGGTAGGTCCCGGGTAGCCCCTGGGCAGGGTGCAGTGTAAGTAAAAGGCAGGACATATACTGAGGTGTGTGTTATGTCCTGACAGTGAAAAACACTCCATTTCGTTTTTCACAGGTGAAAGGCCATCCTGCCCATAGGACAGAATGGGGGAGGCTGGGTATTGTGTTTGTTAGCCTAGTTTCCCATAAGTTTAAAATGGAGAGGTGAAGTTTAGTATGTATGAACTCACAGTGTTATAACACATCTTTCTATGAAAGTGGTGTTGTCACTGTGTGTTCAGAAACCACTCTATTAGAAAGTGGCTGAGTTTTGTGCTTTAAGCATTTCTGTGTGTCTCTGCTGAATGTGGATTGACTGTCTGGATCTGAGAGGGGAGAGGAGCTGGGGGAGGTCTTGACCCAGGGAGGGGTTGAGATGGCACCAGGCTGACCTGCATCAGGAGAGTAGGCGGAGGAGAAGCCCGGGAGGTGAAGAGGCCTGGGTTGCGGCTATAAAACAATTGACCCATCTCCTGCTGAGTGATTAAGGATCCAGACCCCCAGTATCAAAGGGAGAAAGGTAACATTGGGAGGGAGACATCCAGAACTGATTTAGGCAGGGGTCAGGGACCCCTGAGCACAACGAACTTCAAAGACATTTAGGGGTATAACTATGAGAGCTGAGACCCCTGAAAGTTGGAATAGAAATGGATTGAGACTGAAAAGGCTTGGACCCATTTCGTGGTCAAGAGGAACCTCTGCTAAGGAAGGAACAACTGAAGAGACTGCTGGGAAGGACCGACCCTTGCTTCGTGATCTGGGGCTGGTCTGGAGTTTGCTGTTTTAACCAATGAAGAGGCTGTTGGGACTGTGCTTTGTGCGCTGGGTCCCCCTGCTTGAAGAAGACTGTGCTGTGTCTTGTTACCCCAAGGGCCCGAGGTGAGCTGGCTCCCTGTTTGGAAACACAGGAACATAAAAGTTTCCGGAGAAGTTTCAAGCGACGCGGTGGGCGCGTGTTGTGGCAGCTTGGGACCCTCGGAAGGTGTGCCCTGTGATCTTGGACACACGGAGGAGAAGTGAGACTCGGACGCGCTGGGTGCGTGTCGTGGTGCACAGGAGGCATTGGTGAAGAGCGCCTGTCAACGTGTGTACCGAAGGTGAAGTGAGTCTCGGACGCTCTGGGTGCGTGTTGTTGTGCACCGCAGGCGCTGGTGAAGAGCGCCTGGTCAGCGTGTGCATCGGAGGTGATGTGAGACTCGGACGCGCAGGGTGCGTGTCGTGGTGCACCGCAGGCGCTGGTGAAGAGCGCCTGGTCAGCGGGTGCATCGGAGGTGAAGGCAGTCTCGGACGCGCAGGGTGCCTGTCGTGGTGCACAGGAGGCGTTGGTGAGGAGCGCCTGGTCAACGTGTGCATCGGAAGTGGAGTGAGTCTCGGATGCGCAGGGTGCATGTCAGGGTGCACCGGAGGCGCTGGTGAAGAGCGCCTGGTCATCGAGTGCACCGTAGAAGTGAGGCTCGGACGCGGTGAGCAAGTCGGGGTGCGGCCGAAGGCGTTGGTGAAGAGCGCCTGGATATCGGGGCACCAGAGTTGGAGTAAGTCTCAGTGAAGCAGTGTGCGTGCTTTGGTGCAACCTGGGACTGTGGAGGTGATCGGCTGATCATCGTGTGCACCGGAAGAAAGTGAGTCTCTGCAGCGCGGTGTGCGTGTCTTGGTGCCAACTGAGACCGCAGGACGGAGTGCCTGGTGAACGTGCACTCGGAGTCGACGTGAAGTCCCATCAGCATTGTGCGTGTGGCTTCGCGCCAGAGGAGACCCGGAGGGTGCTGTGGTGAACGTGCACCTAGAGTAACGTAATCTCAGAGGCGTGGGGTACGTGTGCCCTGCGGCCACCTGAGACCTTCCTAACAGTCATGGCCAGGACCGGCAGCCCCGGAGGAGCTAAGCTGCCAGTCCGAGCCGCTGAGGCCCATTGAGAAAGTTCTGCATGGAAGGCCCAGTTTGCTGAAGGAGGAGAGGAGAGTGGGGTCGCGCCCCCAGGTAACGTGGATCACTGCCTGGGCGGGGTGCGGGCTCGGAGGGACACTCTCCCGGCCTCTCAGTCCTTCTGGCGACGTGAGCCTTTGCTTCGGCTCAGATTGGGGCCCATACTGACCAAAGGAGTGGCAGTACTGGGGCCAGAGTGAGAAGCTGTACTTTATGTCATCGTTGATACGTGTGGGGGCAACTGTTATCGAAGAGGCTGACTGTCGTAATACACATTGCCAATATTGCTGCTAACGAACTGCTGGTCTGTCTTATGACGCCTGACATTATTTCTGCATAACAAAGTACACGATTGTAGCGCTACGCATTGCATTATTTCTCCATTGCAAAGTACAGGATTGTAGCGGCCCGCATTGCATTATTTCTTCATTGCAAAGTACATAATTGTAGCTACGCATTGCATTATTCCTTAATTGCAAAGTACATGATTGTAGCGGTGCGCATTGCATTATTTCTTCATTGCAAAGTACTTGATTGGGGTGTGACGCATTGCATTATTCCTTCATTGCGCAGTACATGATTGTAGCAGTACACATTGCATTATTTCTCCCATTGCAAGGTACCGGGGTGTATCGTTACGCATTGTATTATTTCTCCTTTGCCCAGAACAGGATTGTATCGTTACGCAGCGCACTATTGTTTGTCCATTGCAACATGTGTGATTCTAGCATTGCGACCAGCATAGCATTTTGAAAGCGGTGGTTGGGATTTGAACCTACCAACCAGCCGGAACGAATATTACCCTTTATTATATGTTGGCTTTTGTATCGTGTGGTCTGATCGTATATCTTTTTATATAAAGTTTATACTAGTTTTATCAAACTCGTGTGGAGTCCATTTGTGGTGTCACCAGTGGGTTGCTGTGAGTGTGGTTGCACATACTGTACACTCGTGCCTTGGAGATAGGCCTGGCTGCTCGTGCCAAGCTACTAAGGGGGTGAGCAGGGCTATCTCAAACGGTGTCCTTACTTGACCTAACATAGAGTGAGGAGTCCCGGGTCTCACATTTGGTGACAGTGGTGCGGGACTGGGACTCCGGCTTCCAACAGCCTGCTATGCAACTGCAAGAACCCACGCATCGTCCCGGATCGTCGCATCTCATCGAGGCGCCAAGTCTGTCGCATCGTTGGGGGATGCAGTAACTGACGCATCACCTTCCCACGCAGTAAGAAACCGACGCATCACCTCCTCTCCGGTAAGGAACCGACGCATCACCTCCCTTGCGCAGCAGTAAGGAACCGATGCATCACCTCCCCTGGAGCAATGAACAGATGCATCACCTTCCCTGAGTGTAAGGAACCGACGCATCACCTACCCTGCTACCCTTTTTTTTTGTTGTGTGCGTGACGCATCCAAGGTACTTTGTGTGAAAAGTGTCACATCTACAATTTGCTTTGAACTGAACTATTTCTACCATTTGTTTCTAGTCAGTCCCTAGTACAGTGCACTGTCATATTTTATTACTGCATTGTGGATTTTTGTCATTTTGGTCTTGTTTGGTTTAGATAAAGATTACCTATTTTTCTAAACTGGTGTGGTGTCTATTTGTAGTGTTTTCAATGTATTGCTGTATGTGTTCACAAATGCTTTACACACTGCCTCTGAGATAAGCCTGTCTGCTCGTGCCACGCTACCAAGGGGGTGAGCAGGAGTGATTTTAGAAGTGTATCCCCCTTACCCTGACTAGAAGAAAGGGTCCCTACTTGGACAAAGGTACCTACCTCTGCCAACTAGAGACCCCAATTTCTAACAGGCACAAAGAGTCATAAGCACACAGAAATGCCCTCTTCTAAAATTGCCATTTCTAAAATAGTAATAACAAATCCCCTTTCAACAATAAGCAGGATTTATTCCTACTATTCCAAACATACCAAACATGGTCATGCTACCCCTTTCATATTAGAAATTACCACTGAAGCACATATCAGGGAATTCCTAATGCAAACCTATGAGTGGGCAGCCTCATAGCAGTGAGAAACCAAATAGGCTGTTTGTCACTACCAGGACATGCCACACAGTTAAGGCACATGTCCTCTTTGTCACAGAAGAGAGTGAGAGAAGCAGCAGAGTTGCAATCTCCCAAGTACTATATTATCACAAAAGGCAACTGCTGTTATCTGTTATCCTACTGGATATACAGACCATTGGACTGGTGAACTCAAGACCGGTGAAAACCCCGGAAAAGTTTTGTCCTAATACATAACCACTCTAGGTGTTGGAATATCCACAGATATTGGAGAAGACGCCTCACTCACTAATAGTGACATGCTTCATCATTGGCGTCTTTCCACATCCAGGTAAGATGGTACTACCTGGGCGGACTCAACCAAAGATATAATGGGAGTTCTTATATAAAATACTGACTGGTTATGCAGGGAACCAGATGGGTGATATTAAAAATACCTACAGGTTAAACCACACTCTATGTATTATTCTTGGGGTACCTGGGGTATCAGATAAAATCGTGAACTCATTAGGGTTCTTTGAATTCAATTCATTCAAATATACCCTATTTTAAAGTGCCAACATGTTTCGGCCCGCATCGAGAGCCCTTACGGGTCTGGGGCCTTCTTCAGGGCTAGAATGTCTACTCCTAGGTGTCCCTGCTCAATGCTACGCGATTCATTGACGCTAAAGGGTGAGGCCTATTGCACTCACCTCTGTTTCTTATTGTTCCAGTAGTTTTTCTACTGAATGGTACTGACTTGTACCATGCGGGTTGGTGGACTATGGTGCCGTCTTGTAGTCACACATTCATCAAAGATCGGTCACCGCGTGTGTACCTGTAACACTCGCACCGCCCGCCGCCGAGTCGACAAAACTTTTCCGGGGTTTACACCGGTCTTGAGTTCACCAGTCCAATGGTCTGTATATCCAGTAGGATAACAGATAACAGCAGTTGCCTTTTGTGATAATAAGGCACATGCCCTACCTTTTACCTACACAGCACCCTGCCCATAGGGCTAGCTAGGGCCTACCTTGGGGGTGACCTATATGTAGTAAAAGGGGAGTATCAGACGTGGCAAACAGTTTAAGTGCCACATCACTGCAGCAGTAAACTGTGAGTGCAGGCCCTGCAGAGGCCTGAGACAGGTTTGAAAGCCTACTTTGGTGGGTGGTGCAAGCAGCGCAGCAGGCCCACTAGTAGCATTTAATTTATAGGCCCTGGTTATATGGGATTCCACTCTACAAGGGACTTACAGGTAAATTAAATATGCCAAACAGGTGTAGACCAATCTTACTAAGTTTACAAGAGAGAGCACATGCACTTTAGCACTGAAAAGCAGTGGTAAAGTGCCCAGAGTCATAAAACCAACAAGAACATGTCAGAAAAAATACAGGAGGAAGGCAAAAAGTTTGGCGATGACCATGCAAAAAGGGCCAGTTCCAAAAAAAAAATGAAATACATTTTGGGTTGGTTAGCATGTACAGAAGGGAAAAAAGAAAATCTTCTTTTGCTTGTATTGCAAATTATCCATGTCAGTTAGTGCCCTCTGGGAAATAATGTTTTCAGAAGCTATTTGTGCTTCTTTCAGAATATATTTTCATGTTTAGTTTTTAATCAAAGAATGGATCAATTATTTTGTTAAAATTACCTCATTACAACACATTATTCTAGATATTGATAAAAGCTTTACTTTAATATCATTCCAAGTAGTAACATCAAAGTTTTTAGTAATTGCTTCTTTTAATGAGACACCAATTAATTTTAAATCCAATAAAATGCATTTGCTTTATGTATCAGTGTATTATGACAGTATATCAATGTGAAACTACAGATGGAGTATAATTACCTCATCCTTTTACCCAGTGCAAGAGAGCTAAAACATTACCCACCCAAACCTTTTTAACTTTGAGATTAGGCCTGGGTGGAGTTCGCGACCAAAAAATTTCGCCGTGGTAGGCAGAGTGCTGCAAGCGGCAGAGTGCGTTAGGTTGTGCCACTTGTGCTGATTTTTAGCACTGGGTGTTTGTCCCACGCTAGAAAATCAGCACGAACTGCACCATTTGACGCGCAAGAGGGCGCTGCTTCTTTCTGCCACTCGGGTAGATTTTCTACTCGAGCGGCAGCTTCCTCAGCGCGAACAGATGGTTTCTCAATGCGAGCGGTGGCGGCCATCCGTGACCGCCCGTATTGAGAAATCTCGCCGGGAGATGGTCTAGCGTTGGATTTTCCTCACTCACCAACTTAACATTGGCACTCGCAAGCGAGGAAAAATTTCCGTTTCGCAGAGTGGAGTTTTTTGCAACTCCGGGTGCTCTGCAGAGTGCAGAAAACTCTGCAAACTCCACGAACGGAGCGAAGTTCATTGCCCAGGCCTATATGAGATCTGTAAATTAGTGATATAGGTTTTTTGAAGAAAAGCTATATGGGATGGTATTCGTATTCTAGAGAGATGAGTGAGAACCCTTTGTCTTTTTAGAAGATTGTCACGAGTAAGAAACAGAGATAATTGACCTTTCATTATATTTTGGAGAGATATAAATTAATTCCATGAATCTCATGCACTTCACTAGAGTAAATAATATTTAGAAAGCCTTCTCTTCAATAAGGTAAGTTACATCATAAAATACATATTATAAACAATAGTGAGGTGAAAAATCAGCAATGCAGTAAAAGAATTGGCTGCCCCGGCAGAAACAACATTAGAAAACATACTGCAATGTTTGAATTGCACCAACTTTAAATATCATGCTCCAAAAGTTTACCAATCTGGAGTGCAAACATTCGGACATCAGCACGAACACCTGGAGCACCTCTAAGTTACAACCATCTGTTATTGCAACTCCCTGTGCTTTTCTGTTTCAAAGAAAAACACTTATTGGACATTGATTTTTGACATATTAATGTGCAGTGATGCTGGGTTCTCTTACTTTTTAGTAAGCCTTGGACTGCTCTGCCTCGCTGCACTGAAAGTCAGGTGCTAATAGGAATACTAGCTTCCTTGCTTGGGGATCTGCAGTACAGGGACCTCAGGATCCCAGAAGCAAAAGACACTGGTTGTTCCAATTGCGACCCTCATTTCTGACGTAAGTGTAGTGTCACTTCAAACATCTCATAACCAGATAGCCTGGCATACCCGTAAGCAGTATGTAGTAGACAGCTGTCATGATAAAGGATTTTTATTGTGAAGCTTGCAGCTTGAGTTATCAATAGAACTGATTTGTGTTGGGTAAGCAGTATCTAAGTACAAGACATGTCATAGACCTGTATCTTTACTACCCCTCCTCTCCCTGCTCCCGTGTTTTTCTTGATTATTTTATTTCCCTCTTGGATCAACTCTCCAACCATTAATCTTGCACTATCAGGGACAATTTGATTGCACATGGTGTAAGCACAGGATTCATGCATCCTTGGTAAGACCTAAACACCAACTTCTGAAATGTTTAGGGGAAGCTTCACACCTTCTTAAATGTTGTGAATGTTTTGCTTATCACATTTATATGAATGTCATGACGTTTAGGATAATTAATATTCTGTAATTCCTTATTTTTCGGTAACAAGATAGTTCTACTGAAGATGTACTTGACAAACAACAGTAGACACACATTCCGAAATGGACATGCACTAAATAGACTCCCCGGTGCATGGTATTTGGCAGGTGCATAAGTTGAGTCCCATTCTTATTTATGCACCTTGGAAGGGTGGATCATTCATGAATAACACATGTTGGGCCAGATGTACGAACCTTATTTGCACTCGCAAACGGGAGATCGTCCCGTTTGCGACCGCAAAAAAGGCTAATGGCATGTACAAACGCTATTTTGCGAGTCACTGACTCGCAAAATAGCGTTTGCGACTGTTGCTATTAGGAAGGGGCGTCCGTTTCTAATAGCGAGACTCACTGCCATGTACTATTGTTTTGCGACACCATTTGTGGCTGCAAAACACTTGCAGTTTACCACCTACTTCAAGTAGGTGGTAAACCACTTGCAAACGGGAAGTGGGCCCCCAGGGGACCCCTTCCCCTTTGTGAGTGTGTGAGAAAATATTTTTTACGAGCAGGCAGTGGTCCAAGGTACCACTGCCTGCCCTTAAAAAATGAAACTGAAATGTTTCATTTTCTTTTTTAAATGCAGCCCGTTTTCCTATGGGCTACATTTAAGAAAAAACCTGTTTATTCAAAAAACAGTCCCAGACATGGTGGTCTGCTGACCCCAGCAAGCCACCATCCCTGAGAGTGCTAGCCATTCCCAAAGGGGTCGCAAATTGTGCTTGCCTCATGAATATTGATTTGTGACCCCATTGGGAATTGCTAACAGTGTCTGTGACACTGTTGTACATTGCATTTTGTGAGTTGCAAATTGCGAGTCGCAAAGCAACGCAATTTGCGAGTCGCAAAATGTAAGGGTCGTACATCTGGCCCGTTATTCCTGATTCCGAAATGCTCAAACAAGGCATGTGTGCTATTTACCTCCACGATTTCTGCTAGGTTTTACATGGAAAAGGTTGTACAGGCAGTATCCTTCGGCGTTCACAATTTATAACTGGGATGCAATACCCATTTGGGGCCAAATTGGAATTTGGTTCTGAATCAGGAATATCGGGCCTTTCATAATGAGGACCTTGGTGTTCTTTTCCTCTTCAATTCCATTGTACATTGAAACGCTTAGCAAAAGGTAAACTTGAAAAAGTATGCATACATTTGCCATTGTGCAATAGAAAATCTTTCGTAAAATGTAAAGTAGTGGAGGAAAAATATGCACACATTTTCAAAGTTGCTTCAGTTCAGCTAGAGTGAAAACTATCTGTTTGCCCAGTGAAAAGAACCTGGCAATGTGAAAAAAATCTTCGCTCGTGAAAAGGCGAAGATAAACTGGCAAACACTCCAAGCTTCACGAAGGCTAGTAATCATAAACCTCACAAAACTTGGCTTGCAAGAATAAGACAACTGTACACAGCGTACTAATTGCACCAATACGCCATTGTTTGAGTCCAAGGAATGTGGCTTTCTGGAGGTTTTGCAGTGTTTTAGCTACGGTGACAACATTAAATACCGTTTCCAGTGGATGTTAACAATGCATGACTGTCTTGAGTTGTAAAGTAACAGCCTATTCCAAGCATTTTATTGCAATTTGTCAAAGAAAGTGGTACGAAGGATCATAAAAGAGGATGACAGTATCTTGAACTCCAGCACTGACATTACAGCTCAGCCCCAGCATCTTTCCTTCTAAATGTGCATTCATGACATCTGATCTGAGTGATAAACAGCCGCGACACCAGATTCTTAAATCCAAACAAGCATTATGATGTGCATTACTCGACGTGCATTCTTCACTTCATGACATTCATGCATGGCGGATTCCAGAAACCTTTACAGGCATTACCGTAAGGAAAGAACGTCTCACACAGGCAGCTTATTTATGTGTCCTCGCTGTTCAGCTCTGCAGGGGCCTAAGTGGCTCAAAGAATCAGCCTCTTTGACGATGACTGATGAATATTGGGGTGGAAAAGCCTAGAAGAAGGAAAATGAAAAAAGTGATGCAAAATGGCCTATTACCTGAATCATTGCAGCTTGTGCTCTCGCTCACTGCTTGCTAGGCTCTAGCTACGAAAACTATATTATGTTATTCTGTTTGCAACATCAACAGAGGCGGGGCAGAAGGGTTTGTTTGCCAAGGATGCACAAAATCATCTCAATAGCTTTGCTATCATTAGCCAACATAGAGGAGTTAAGCTACAATTTATATACTTTTGATCAAATATATCAATAGACTGTATGTTTATATCTACACAGTCAAATGTCTGCAGTGCACTTTAAAAAAAAAAAAATTTAACGAAATGTGTAGCTCCTCGTATTCATGACTAGTCGCCTACGAAATTGTTGCAGGAATCCTGTCAATTCTGTCAATTTTTAAGGGTTTCCCTGTATGAATGTCAACACAATCTAATTTAGGATCTTCTTAAATTCGGAAAGCTATTTAAGAACTCCAAAATACTGCAATTCAATAACAATCACAAAACATACTTGCAGAATTTATAGCAGCATGTCCGCTGAATTTTACAACAAAATGGAAAATATGCTAAAAATTCAATATTTTGAAACGCAATTGGTTGAAAATGAGACAACATCTCTTCCTCAAGAACATTTAAACCCTCCTCACTTTCTACTGAAGGCTCTAAAATCCTCTTTTGGGGATGATTTATTTAACTATTTTAGAACGCAATACTGCCAGTCAGCTCTACGTCAACACTGGGTTTGCAACACGTGTTTAGAAATGTGCCAGAAATCTGCTTCATATTGAGAATTTGCCATCAGTTATCTGTTTTAGAGAATTCAAACAATCCGCACTAATGTAACGGCCTTTCCATAACAAACCTCCGGTGTAATGCTGGCAATTTAACATTTTTAGCATGCCTTACACGTTACAATGTTGTAGATTCACTCCAGTCAGATTCAGAACTCCAAGGAAGCTCTCCAGTGAGATACCTATATCCAGTCACACATCCCCTCGTGGTAGTACCACCACCAATATAAATAGAACATCAAAGTCAAGCACAATCATACAAACTTATTGTAAACAAAATATATTATCAAAAAATTAAGAAAAGGGTGTCTAGGCTGCCATTTTGAATATGTACACCAAATACTATTGCACTCTTTTTGGATCCCCAAGTTACTCCCTTTGGGCATTTGACTGTCCAGGGGTAGTAAAATTAGTAACTCAAAGCTTACTCCTAGAAGTGGTATGCGATAGAAACTCAGATAGAGCAAGATACATAAATAACACTCAGTAAGATTAAGGTGTAGTAGGCGCTAGACCTTTAAATAAGAGTATGCCTTTCGTATGCAGGTTGGTTAAATGGACATTTAAGCAATAAAACAGAGGTATGCTATAATATGCTAGTACCCTCTAAGGCTACGATATAATTCCAAACATTATAGTAGCATTTACACATTAGATGCTTTTTATAACCTTTGTAGCATGATTTGTCTTTTTTTTTTTTTTTAGTTATAAGGGCTTTATTGAAGCAAATAAAAACAAAGGTACAGTATTATATCAACAATTATAAAAGAATTACAGAAGATAACATATAGTATATATACGCATGGAAAAGTGAAAACTTAATACAGCTACCTTTGTCAAAACGTAAAGCCAAAGACTAAGGGCAATACTGAAGAGTTATGTACCATAGCAAATTAGCATTTTAAGTTTTATAGGAAAAGAAAGAAAAGATAGAGAGAGAGAAAAAGAAAGAAAAAGAAATCAACAGGAAATCAACATCCTTATCAAATATACTAAATAAGAATATCCGATAACGAGCACTATACAATTTCAGGTAACAGAGTGATAACAATACATTGTCTTATATGAACAGTATAAGAAAGATTTATCACAATAATCATGGCGGCTGGAAGACAAAGGTACTGTCTTTGTTGCGTAGTGCAGAAGAGGATAAATAGTTAGTGAGTGGAGACCAAAAGGCTTCTTTTCAAAGGAGTTGCTGAGAGGTAATTGCAGAGGCTCTATCTAGCCTATGATGGTAGCAGAGAAGGTTCCACCAAACAGAAAAAGTGACCTTAGTGGCATCTTTCCAGTTGGAAGTAATAACCTGGAAGGCAATAGCAAGTAACAAATCCACAAAAGTGCCCATCTTGTGAGCACCAAACCAATGTACAGAGATACTGCCCAAAAATATGGAGTAGATATCGAAAGGAAAATTGATAGAGCAAATGGAGGTGATTAGTTTACATACCTTTGTCCAAAAAAAAGAAATGTTAGGACAAAGGAAAAAGGAGTGTAAGTATGTGCCAGGAGTGTTTTTACAGGACCAACAGTTGGGGGATAAGTCGGAACTGAATTTGGAGATGGATAATGGAGTTAAAAACATCCTCTGATAAAAGTCATAGGGGCATATTATCAAGGGGCCGCGATAAGATTATCGCCGCTTTAGCGTCCGTTTTTGGGCGAAAAGCGGCGATAATGTTATCGCTTTATTGACAAGGACATGCTAGCGTGTGTTTCCTTGCCTTAGCGTCCGTTGTCAGCACGCCTCGCATCGCTAATGAGATGCAAGGGGGGCGTGCCTGACAAAACCCCATGTGAAAATATCGCTAACCCAGCTTCGCGATATTATCAACGAGGGGTAGCGATATTTGAAATCGCGTTAACTATGCCTTAACGCTGGAATTTAACGTCTGTTAAATTCCAGACTAAGGCATACCTAACATGGGGGGTGGATTGCGTGGCTAAGACCACAGGCCCTATCATCAAGGATATCGCTGTTTTCCATGGAACATCGCTGGAAAACTAGCAATGTTCCATGGAAAACACCGCTATCGCTGGAATAATTATCGCCATGGCGCTAAGCGTTGATGATACAGCGCTAGCTTGGCGATATATTCCAGCGATAGCCGGCGATAATTTAAAGCGCGCTAAGCGCGCTCAGCGATAATTATCGCTGGGGCTTGATAATATGCCCCATAAAGAGTTTGAGTGGTGCTAGCATTACAGGAAGTGTGGTGTATTTGTGTCCAGATAGAATTCCATGTGTGTACAGGGAGGGTACGCTGCAAATCTGATTCCCATAAAATTTCAGTTTTACTCTTGGGGCGAGTAGGGAGAGAAAAATTAATTTGTATATTTGTATATATGGGAGGCCCGAACAGAAAGGGAAGTAGATATAGGTTCTAATGGGGAGAGAAGAGAAAATTGTTGAGTTAAGAGCAATCTTAAAGAGTCGTACTTAAGAAGGGAAGTGGCAGGCAGATAAAATTTAGATTGTACTTCCTGAGGAGATAGAAAATGCGTACCGTGTACTGAGTGTTTAACCTGGATGATTCCTTTGGCCGCCCAATCTCTCCAATAAAATGGTTACGGTTGGAAAGTTTAATGGACTTGTTATGCCATGTAGGGGAATCCAAGAACATTTGCAGAGATGAAAGGGATTTTTTAAGGACCGGGTTAACGTTCAATATAAATTGTGAGATGGTTGGGGACTTAAATGAGCGAGGAGGATGAGTAAAATTGGCTAACGAGGAGAAGGGAAATGGGTGAATCACGGATTCCTCCAATCTATGCCATACCGATACGAGGGGTTCGTTCGAAGGAGACAGATACGGTAAAACTTGACGAAATAAAAAGGAGGAGTGGTACTGGCAAAAGTTGGGAAAATTGCCACCTCCCCGATCCTTAGGAGCAGACAAGGAAGATAAAGATATACGACCTTTCCGGTTATTCCAGAGAAATTTACTCAAAACACCATTAAGAGTTTAAAAAAATGTAATGGAAGCCTCACTGGTAACATGGACACGTAAAAATTAATAACAGAGAGCAGCATCATTTTGATTGTGTCCAATCTGCCCCACCATGACAAAAATAAGGGAGACCATTTCTCTGCCATTCCAGATACCTTTAATAAAACATCCTCCAAATTAAGCTGAACCGTTCTAACAATTGAAGAAGAGTATTTGATCCCCAGGTATGTAATGTAATTAGTGTTCCATTTGAAATCCGTTCCTTCAAACATACTTCTTAAGCAATACTTGTTTAATGGAAGCACTTCGGATTTAGAAAAATTTAATTTATATCCTGACAGGGCGGCATATGAAGATAAAAGATCAGTGAAAGCAGGCAAAGAGATAAGGGGATCGGAGATATATAACAAAATGTCATCTGCGTGAGCGGTGAACTTGATTTCAATTGATTTGTGTGTAAAACCCTAAAATGCGGAAGAATATTGTAGAGAGTGAAGAAAAGGTTCAAGAGATAAAATAAAGAGCAAATGTGAAAGAGGGCAGCCTTGACGGGTGCCCCGTTGGAGGGTAAAATAAGGAGATTGAAATCCATTAACAAAAACCGAAGTGGTTGGGGAGGAATATAACAAACTTATAAGAGACAAGATAACGGGACCAAAACCATGCCACTTATGTGCGCGCATCATAAAAAGCCAATGAATGCGATCAAAAGCTTTCTCAGTGTCCAGGGTGATGGCTGCAACAGGGGAGGAACTCTTAGATGCAAGATGAATGATATTTAAAAAAGTTCTTGAATTATCTGCAAGCGTTCTTCCTTTAACAAACCCTGTCTGTTCAAAGCCAATCAAATCAGGAATTACCTGATTGATACGAAGGGCCAGCACCTTAGCAAAAATTTTGCAATCTAAATTGATTAAAGAAATAGGGCGATAGTTGGCACAGGATGAGGGATCTTTATCCTTCTTTGGAATTAAACAGATCATGGCTTCAAGAAAGGAGCCACGAGCCTCACTGTGAGAAATAAAGTGTTGAAAAAGAGATAGAAGATAGGGGAGAAGAGTCTGTGAGAAGCAGGAATAGAATTCAGCAGTAAAACCATTGGGGGGCCTTATCTTTAGGTAATTGAGCTAAGGCTAACTTAATTTCAGAGAGGGACAGGTCTTTATCTAATAACGAGCAATCAGGGGAGGAGGAGGAGCGAGGAGGCAACAATTCAAAAAATGCCTCCAAAGCAGTGCCAGAAGGAGAAGATTCAGGAGTGTATAATGTCTTATAGAAATCTGTAAAACATTTTAATATCTCCTCATCTTTGAAGTGATTAACTCCGTTATCCTCAATGATATTAACTATTTTAGATCTTTGAGATTCAATTTTCAAATAGTTCGCTAGCAATTTGCCGGCTCTATTACGACTACCGTAGAATTTGGAATTAATTTTTAGTAACATTCCGGAGGCTTCCTCCGTCGTTTTCCTATTAAAATTCAATTTTGCGTGGACTATTTTCTTAAGAGTATCATCGTTATTAGAAGAAAAATAGGTATGCTCAAGTTGCTTAATGGAAGATAGTAAGGAAGCTGATTCCTTGAAAAGTTGTTTCTTCTTGTTAGCCACATAATCGATGATAAATCCTCTGGCTGTTGCTTTAAACGCGTCCCAGATGGTGTGAAAGGGAATGTCCGGACTAGCATTAATGAGAAAAAATTCTGACAAAAAATCCTTGAAGCGCCCAATGAAAGTAGGATCTTTGAGTAGATAGTTATTAAAGCGCCATCTACGGGGTTTGGAGGGTTCAGAAGGGAGATCTAAATTAATAAAGACAGGAGCGTGATCTGAAATAAGTATGGATCCAATTTCAGCATGGATTAGATTAGGGAGAAGGTGAGGACTCAAGAAGATGTAGTCAATTCTAGATGTAGAATTGTGTGTGGGAGAATAAAAAGTGAATTCCAAACTGTCCGGATTATATATCCTCCAAGCATCCACCAAACCTCTTAAACGAATAGTGCTCGTAAAGGTGTTTTGCATTTTATTAGGGATATATCTAGAGGTGGATTTCCTGTCAGTGAAGGGATCCATGACCTGATTGCATTCCCCACCCACCAAAAGATTGGAATCAGAGCAGGAGTGGAGAATATGTGACATGGACTGCCAAAACTGTGAATCAATACCAGTGGGACCATAAATGTTAAGGAGAGAGATAGGGGAACCATTTATAACTAGATGAAGAAGAAGCCATCTGCCATCAGCATCTTTCTCCTCCTTTTCTATAGTAAGGGAAAGGGACTTGTGAAATAATGTCACCACTCCATTTTTTCTGTCTTTAGCTGGGGAACAATACACATGACCCACCCATTGCTTTTTAAGAGAGGTAAATATCATTCTTATTAAGATGTGTCTCTTGTAGCATCACAATTTTACAATGTAATCTAGATAAATGGGTAAGTACTCTTTGTTTCTTGATGGGACTACGCAAACCCTTCACATTCCAAGGAAAAAACAATAAGCAACACCATGAGCATTCTAAAATTGGTAAAACTGAGAATTCAACATGCGGAAATTTTGAACCAACAGGTGAGAAAATGAGCGATAAGAACAAATAAAATAGAAGGATGTTAAAAGAGTAAAAAACAAGAAAAGAGAAAGAGATGAAAATGATCAAAGATGATATATTGGGGAAATTCGAAGAATAAAGAGTAAGACAGAAGAAAAAAAAGGAAGAGGGAAAAAGAGAAAAAGAAAACTGAAGAGGATGTAAATGATAGAGAGAAAGAAGTTGACAAGAAGCAAGGAGACTTCAGTCAAGGTAACCAGAACATATTTCTAGAATGAAGAGAGCAACATGGGGAGGCGGGGAACCGCGAAAGGCAGACAGACGAGAATCGACGAAGTCAAAGAGAAACGACAAAGACCACTAGATAAGTAAAAGAAAAAGAATATAATAGGGAGCAGCAGCTAGAGAAGTGTGGTAGACAAGAATAACTTAAAGAAATAAATATTATAAGAACAAGTATAGGGAATGTGCATACTTTAAGGAGGGAGAAACACTTACCAACAAGTGAAGAACTATAAACATTAGTAAATGGGAGGGGAGGCACAATGAGGAGAAAAACATCAAGGAGGGGTGTCCGTACTAGACATGGTATATCTGCGAAAGAAAAACCACAAGATCATTAGAAGATAGTTCCTTGAGAGGGTAAACATACAACAATCACGGAATAAACAAGCGAATAAAGACAGAAAACATCTGAACCTGTAAATTGAGAACAATTAGGCAAATAGGAAACAGAACATGTTAGAAAGCCAGTATTCATGTTTTCCCAAGGTCCATTTTTTCTCCTTTGTGATGAGAAATGAATTGTCTTAAATCCTCAGGGTGATCAAAAGAATGAGCCCTTTCCTTGTATGTGACTTTAAAAAAACAAGGATGATCAAGACCATATCTGGCGTTCATGGAACGGAGAGCAGGGTGAAAGGAGAGGAACTTCTTACGACAAGCAGCGGTGGCACGAGCCACGCCTTGTGAGAGAAAAACTCTTTGGCCAGACCATAACATCTGCTTTCTTTGTTTTGCTGCAGACAAAACCATTAACAGTTCAGTGTACTCCAAGAAAAGGACAATTATCCCTCTGGAGCGACTGAGTGACGATGTGCAGGGGGACCCCCCAAGTTTAGGTCCAATACGGTGCGCACGTTATAAGTTGAGAGTAGTACCTTCCTTAAGGCCAACTAGCTTAGGAATATGGATTTTAGGAAAGGCGATCATGTCATATCCCTCCTCTCCCTCAGGAATACCATAAATTCTAAGATTGTTGCGCCTATTGTGATTTTCCAGTCCTCCGTTTGTTGTTTGAGAAGAGCTATTTCTCTGCACATAGCTTCCACTTTAGGGATCATATCCTGAGTATCACTAATCTTCTGCTCCACCACCATAACCCTTGACTCTAAATTGGACCATTTCTCCTCTAGCCTCTGAAGGGTAGCATTGGTGTCAATACCAAATGGTTTCAAAAGCTTTTATCTCCTCCATGAGATCATCCAGTGTTATAGGTAATGGAGATTTTGTGGGAGAGCCCGGCTCCTTCTTTTGGCATTTTGACGCAGCAGAGGTGGAGTCTTTGCGAATGGAAGATATGGTAGCAGAAGCACCCTTTTGGCTGAAGGAGGAAGGAGGTTCCATATATATGCGAAGGAAGAGATGCCACCAATGTTGCTAAATTAGCAAAGCTTATAAGATGCAGCTAAGAGGCAAGCTTGGACAGAATCCCTATACTGGTCCTTTTCTTATTCTCTTTTCCCCTTCCTTTGTTGACAGCAAGTGGAAAGCAGAGAAGGGCAGAGAAAATCTGTGGGGAAGGGCCACTGGTACCCCACCACAGTTGAAAAGCTTCAATGACAGCAATGAGAGGGATAAGTTGGCCAGTGCACCATTTTTAGGAGAATAAAAACTGCTATCCTATTATTTGATGCATGTACAGGGACCACATTATTAAGGACGGCAGCCAAGACAAAATTTCGGCCGCAACCGATTCCCCTTAGAGAAACGCGATGCCGGAGAAACAGGAGCGAAAAACGGCATATAAGTATAAAAAAATGATAGCTACCAGCGCCCCAGCGTCGGTACTATTAAATGCGCCAGTTCATAGTGTCCAGGGAGAACTGCTGCCGCTCCATAAAGGAAAAGGTCCCAGTCGATGCGCGGAGTCGCGGCCATCTTGCGGCGGCTCAAGCTAAGCCCCCCCAGCATGATCTGTCTTAGCAATGGAGCTGCAACCTGCTGAGCTCAGAAAACTTAGGGGATCTTTTGGACCTCTGTGTCAATGGTCTCATTGTGCATTGCAAGACAACTCTATAGGCTAAATCCCTTCCTGCTGTGTTTCCAGCCCAAATATTTAAATCCCTTCACTCAAAAACACACAACATGAACAAGAAACTCTTCAATTTCTAGCAAATGATGTTGTTTAGGACACCAAACGTTTTAGTGTACAGTTCCATTGTCTACAGGGATCTTGTAACCAGTGTCCAGTCATGGCACTGTTCATTTCCAAGAACAGTTAGGGATGCAAGCGGCCTCAATATTTAGTTACGGTTTACAAGAGTTAGGGACAACCAAGAAACTGTTGTCACTTTCTGAACCCCAAGGATTCATCATATTTAATTGTACATGGCAGTGTGAGAAAGCTGCAGGCTCAACAGTGAAGAAGTTGGAAAACTTCATTCATATCCACAACCCAGATTTTGCATTGCCCTATTTTTTGTTTAGTTTCAGAGCTGTAGGACTGCACGTACCTTCTAGCTCGTTCAAGACGATGCTCCTAGAGGCATCCACCAGGGTGATTCATCAGCCAGCTGACCTTTGCTTAAATGTTCAAGAAGGCCTGTTTTCAGCTCCTCTCCGGGCATGGCAGTCCAGCACCTCCTCTTCTGGTACTTAGAGCAAAGTGTTCATAGGAAAGCAGTCTTATCTCCTGCCTTTCAAGATGATAGACTCCAGGCATGGTTATATCCTTCCAGTTCATCTGCATCACTGATGTCAAGGGTATACCTGATGTCGAGATTATGTACATATTACAGACTCAAGTGTCCCAGTATATATCCAATTAGAAGCACATGTGAGAAATAGGAAGCAGTCAAAGTTCAGCTTTGGTGTCTCTCAGTCTGGAAGATGTGCATCTTATCCCATTTGTTCTTAATTTTCACAGCATCTACGTTTAGATTGTGCCAGTCCAAGCAAGCTGGAACTCTTCAAGGTGTGAATACCAATAGGTTCCAGACTGAGAAGGTCAATGTTGACAACTAGCAATGCAGGAAAATTAGGATGGGAGAGTTTCGCTGAGGCAGGCGAAATTTACATTTAATAGGTTATCATGTCTGAAATGGACATCCCACAGATTACACAGTTTACCTTGTGAAGCTGTGGACAACATGCACAAATAGACCCCCTCTATACATTAGAGTGAAACACTCTTGCAAACAACATGTGTGCTACCTACAAGTATCCCAAACCTGGCAACAGGCACAGAACCCTAGTTAAGGTGAACTGAATGGATCTTTAAAAGAAAGATCAATCAACCTCTTGGCAACACATGTTGTTGCTGGAATTAATTTGATCCTAGAATCTTTCATTATCTTTGTGCATGAATGAGTCAGACATGTTGCCAAACGTACAGCTTTAAATTATAAGTATGCCTGAAGTGAGCAACCAATTTGAACAAGTGCACTTTGACCTTAAGGAAGTATAGTTAGTTATGATCAGTGTACAGACACCCTGCACCAGTACTCCACAGAAAGAGAATTATATGTTATCTATCAGAGTTCAGTTCATAATTCGCATTATTTTATTCAGAGAATTAAGTTAAATGTTTAAAAATTACCTGTCATTTGTGGTGCAAATACATGCGAAGTGAACATTCTCTTTTCACAGGAGTTAGGACAAATAGATTGTTTTTTGGTGTTTCTATTTCTTAATTTTATTTTGACCTAATTTGCATCTTTTCTTAGTTTGCAATTTTTATTTTTTTATTTAATTTTTGTTACATATTTTTTTCTATAAGCATTGCAAATTAGGGGCAAGGCGCACATAGGTATAGTTAATACATATTTACTGGAGACAGGTATGATCTCTGACGGATCCTTTATTTTGTAAATTAAAGCAACTTGTTTCCATACCTGAGAATATTGTAACCATACCACTGATTCTATTACCTCAACAACCTCTGTTCCTCGATCCGATTGACATTTGACATTCAAGCTCTCATCTTGTTTAAAGTATGCCTTATTTTTGTTATTGTCAGATGCTGAAAGCAGTTGATTGTTGGTTTCTGAAATAGAAAGTATTGAGGCGAGTAAAGGATCAGCCTCATTTGCTGTTCCTGTGGGAAGATGTCCTTCTTAGAGGCATTCCTTTAGATGGGCATATCTTCCATCTTCTGAATTCTTAATATCTTAGTATTGTCTTATTTAATTAAAAATGCACATAACCCTACCCAACCAAATTTGTCTTTGCATTACAATCTAAGCATAGAACCCCTTTATCCACCTGAAGGCTTTATTTATTGCACATCATAAAACTATAGTTATTCCACAAAGATGCATGCAAACCAAGATTTACATTCATTTTCTTTGCAAAGCTGCTGATCAGTGCCTCGATAGTTTCACAGTCAAGAGTTGGAGGTTACAATTTAGTAAAACAGTGCAGATAGTATTAAAGCAATTGCTACTTTGGTCATCATTACAATTGACCCTCTAATTCTCCTAAAGACTTTGAGTTACTGATGCTGGGGTACCGGTAACTTCAGAGCACTACAGTTACAGGGGGTTACAAGTGGGACTCTGAGTGTCCCATTAGAAATGAGGAATTATTGGCTGATTCAGAAATTCCATATCAGCTTCTCCAGTAATTCCTCTTTTCTCTCTGGATTTGCACATGGAGAATTTGGATTCTTTCAGAAGCCAAAACATGTTTGTGTGAAAAGAAATAAATCCATGGTATCCGGCGGATTTCATAATTCAAATGGGGCCAGTAACTGCTATTAAAGGTCCCATTCGAATTAAAAGGTCACACATAATGACAGCGATTTCCCTTCACAACTTTGAATATAGATCTAGTTTTGGTGCCTTTGATTAATTGAATCTTGTAGCATTGGTAATTTGCTGTTGGGTAAATGCTCAATGATAGATTTCAGGGTGTGAACATACAAAACCTCCTCAGAAGCTAATAAATTACAGTTTTTTTAAGAAAAATGTAATCTTGACACTTCCTTTGTGAAGAAATCAAAGGCTAATGTATCAAATTGTTTGAGCCAAGTCTTGGGGCACATCACTAGCATGTTTACAAAACAAATACAATTTTTAGAAGAATAATCATTTTGATCTTATTTTTTTTCCATTAACCAAGACAGTTTTTCCCATCAGTGGGATCTAATTCAATGGAAAAAGATTTTTTATGTCCATCTGAATTTTGATCCCCAGTGTAAGAAATTGGGTTACTGGTTGAGGAGGGGGAAACCGTACTCAAGTACGAACCACAATCCTTGTCAGGGTGAAGTCACATGCAAACCCTAAATTAACCGGTGCTCAACCCTCGGGTAGCTTGGCACAGAGCAGTTAGGGTTAACTCAGAGGCAATGTATAAAGTGTTTGTGCAACACTTCAAACATTAACACAGACCAAACAACAAAACTCCAATGAGTAGAACAGGAGCTATGCAGGATTTAAGATTTCAGTAAAGCTTGTGCCAAAAAGGACAAAGCACCAACTGTGGATATCTGGGTGCGCCGGACCGGGACAAAGTCACAAGTTCAGGCTGACCACGCTGGAGTGCGGGCTGGCTACAGGGACTCAGTTAGGCCCTCTGAACAAAGTACCTTAGGTCCTGGTTGTGGAGCATTGCAAGGTTCCGCAACGAGGATGCATCACGCAGCCAAGATGATGCTTTAGTTCAGAGGTGCTGAGGCACTTCAAGGTCCTGCGTCATTGTCGAGGATCCCATCAACAAGGGCTTGCGATGCGAAGTCCTGCGTAGAGCATGTATCATGCAGACAAGGTGATGCATTGGTTCCGAGGAACTGTGAGGCGTCGACGCGAGAAACTGTGTCATTGTCGAGGCTGCTGTTTACGAGAGAAGCCAGGGCCTGCGTTGAAGTCTTTGAAGTCTCCAAGTATATTGCCTTACCTGTCCTGGCTCCATACTAACTACAGGGGGTATGTAGCCCCTTTGTGTGGAGGTAGGACACAGCCTACTCAAGTGTAAGTAGGGCTGTGCCAAGCTCCACCCGCCTAACCTGCCAGTGATGGCCCATCGAGGGACACCCAATCTCTCGCTTGTGTGTGGCTGTCTAAGAGGAATACACAAAGCCCAACTCAGCTACACCCAGTCATGTGACCCAGGGACAGGCTACAGGCACTAAATGGCTAGGGCAGGAAAATGCCATCTTTTTAAAAGTGCTGTTTTCCAAATTCTATAAGGGCAGGAAAATGCCACCTTTTTAAAAGTGTTGTTTTCCAAATTCTATATTAAAATCGACTTTGTTATGAGAGAGGATATTCAATTGTAATTCCAAAGACACTAAACATGAACTGGTAATGCAGTAGCAAAAAACAAATGTAAGAGTTTTTCACTACCTGGACAGTAAAACTTAAAATTACATGTCCTACATTTTAAATACACTGCACCCTGTCCTGTGGGCTGTTTAGATTTTACACTAGGGGTGACTAATATGTATTAAAAAGGAAGGTTTAGGCCTAGAAAGATGTATTTTGCCAGATCGAAATGGCATTTTAGTCTGTACACATAGGCTGCAATGGCAGGCCTGAGACCTTTTTGAAAGGGCTAGTCAAGTCGGTGGCACAATAAGTACTGCAGGCCCGCTGATAGCATTTAATTTACAGGCCCTGGGTACATGTAGTAGCATATTACAAGCGACTTGCAGATAAATTAAATATGCCAATTGGGTGTACACCAATTTCACCATGGTTAAAGGAGAGAACACAAACCCTTTAGCACTGGTTAGCAGTTTAAAGGAGAAAGCACAAGTCCTTAAGGAGTGGTTAGCAATTGTAAAGTGTGCAGAGTCCTAAAAGCCAACAAAAACAGGTTCAGAAAACAGGAGGCTGAAGGCAAAATGTTTGGGGATAATCCTGCAGAGAGGGCCAAGTCCAATAGGATTTAAAAAGCATAGAGGACATGCAAAATGTTTGTTCAGTTCTCTGTGGGTTTTTTTGTCTGGTGACATGATGAACATGAGTCATTGAATAGGGTGGGGACATACAATACAGTTGATATATATTTCTTGGCATGATGTATATATTACATAATGTAGCAACAGTGGGCTTCCTGTGAGGTTGGAGTGGGGCAATAGTTTGTTATTATTTTAGAAAGTCATGTATGCCTTTTTGGAATATTACAGGTTCTGCCGTGATCTGGTAAGGTGCAGTAATGTTTTATATTTTCTAAGGTTTATAGGTATTTCATGTGGGGGGATATTGGAGGCACCAGCCTTCTGGGGCCTCAAGCTGTCAGTCATTTTGTGGACATTGTTATTTGTGTGTTTATTGGGTGTACCCTCACTTGCTTCAGTTTAAATTATGATTTAACAAAATTGTGTACAGATGGGATGCTTATATTTTTTTCACTGCAGGTCATGAAGCCTAAGGATGGGTGAATGACAGGGGGGTGGTAGCAGGGTGTCAGGCATGGTACTTATCTTCTAATTGTCATACAGACTTTTAATTTATTACAGCAAACCTGTAGATGGGCACTGTGCACTGTAGAGGCATGAGAGACTGTATTTTGAAGCTAGTGTGTGTGGTTTCTGGGGATTAGCAACAATGAGTTGGTTCTTCCTGTTCAATCTACAGATCCCAATGCTCCAGCTAGGTCAGACAATTTAGAGAAATTAAATTGATTTTAAAAAGTATTCTCTAATATGTTCCTCAACATTTATATTGTATTTTTATTAAGCTCAGTCTGAATGGCACCACAATGGTTCATTTTGCCAGTAAGTTAGATTGTGAGAAAAACAACTTTGTGGAAAAGTAGCAATTCCATTTGTAAATGTGGCACACAAGAAAAGTGAAGTGGCCTTGTTTTAATTGGCAAGTGTCTCAACCTAATGCTGTGAACATACAGGCTCTTTGGGTGTGGTGGACAAACTAAAACCTAATGATTGCTGCAAGAGAGCAGGCATGATATATCTGTGCCTTCTCGAGATTTCAGACATGCTAGGGGTTGATATCCAGGTATCTAGTATGCACTTTTGGGCATCATCTTTTCCAAAGCTGGCTGCAAGTGCTTTGGATCACAAGAATCAAGTCGTTATGATGAAATAAGCAATTGGTCATCAGATGACTCCTTGCTCTTCACCGGGACCCATGACGTGAGCCTGACTTCTCTGGTGCGTAGTCTGCTGGGAGTGTGTACATTGAAAAGTGATAATTGTTATGATAAAGATGCAATAAATACTACATCACTTGTCTGCACTGGCAGACTATTGTGAAGGAGCAATATCAGTGCAGATCCATTGTGCATAGGAGGTTTTGGGTCTTTTATATACTGCTGCTGGGTCATTGACGTTAGGAGTTAGGGTTGTTTAGCCAATGTCTGATCTTGACACTACACTTCCATTTGCAATTAGAGATGCAGTAGGAGACTGTCAATGTTCACTGTCCAGTTATAATTTTCACCTTTGAACATAAACATAGAGGACCCCAGTGAATCCCTGCAATCATCAATACAAGGACGTATAAGAATGTTGCCATGAATTAATTGTCCTAAAATTTCTAATTACCAAAACCATAATTCTCACCTTCAGAAGGAACAATATAGGTTTTAGGTATGGCAGTTGCATCTTCTATGCTGCTCTAGTCAATCTTTCTTGACTTTTTCCTTTTGGCCAAAGAGTGTCTCCACCACCACACTTACAACAAGATAGGAACTGCCACCACATCACTAAGTACTTTTCAAAAAAGAAGCCAACTGAAAGAGTTCAATAAGCACATAACTGGCTAGCATCATATGCATTAATCAATAAAGTAGATGTCAGTCACAGGAGAAGCAAACACACATACAATGTGTTTTCGGTCCAAGATGGCCACAGGGGCAGGGGTCGGAGAACGAGCTCCGGGATCCAGGGACCACTAAAACGTGAAAATCCCTGCTGCCCCCCCCTGCCTACGACCCCCTCTACCTAGATGACTCAACGGAGAACAATCACAATACAAAGATGACTCACCGGTGAAAAACCCCAAGCAGGAGTCCCGGAATCGCGCTGTGGATCCTCCGCCTAGAACGTAAGCAAGCTGCCCCTGCCTCGGAGAGGATCGGGTAGCCACGGCGGACTCCTCAGCAGAAGATCCCGAACAGCCCCACATTCGTCCCCGAAGGGAGTAGGAACGGCAACAAGAAACAACAGGACTCCGGACGTTAAATAACAGGACTCCGGACGGTTGAAGCCTCCAGCTGGGAACAGAAGAATCGGAAGATACCGGGGCCGAGACTGGTCGAAAAGTCCCCGGGGAAACGGGCTCTGGTGAGGGCACGAGGAATCGAGTGCGGAAGGGTCCGCTCGCCGGGACTGGTAAGACGTAGAGAGGAACCCCATCTGATCGCTCGGTCACAGCGACGAGAGATACAGGACTCGCTTCCTCCTGCCTGACCCTAAGATGGCGTCACTGAAACAGTTAACCAGACGCCCACCGACAGTTCAATTCCCCCTAAGCTCCCTTAACCTCCTCTACTAGACTCTTCCTCTCCCTCGAGCCTAGTCACGCTGACATTATGAATTGGAGGCACAGCATACCCCGCCACACCAGCACAACCGGCCTGTCCCCAAGATGGCGGCTACTCGCCCCTAATCACCAACACATCAAAGAATGCTCCGGTCCAGCCATCACACCGATCCTCTCACTGCGAGCGCAGAAGTAAGACAAGACACTAAATTTCTGCCTGCAGAGTAGTTGAAGGAGAGGTTGCTTTCCCTAACCAATTTGGAAAACATCTGCCAATATATAGTTGCATGGCAACTCTCTTCCTTACAGGGAAGCTGAAGGAGAAGACGTTTTTCCCAGTCAGCTGTTCAAACGGTCTGGGCTATTAAGGAGTGCTCCTTGAATAGGGTCACTACACGGGATTACCCCAAACTGGAAAGGGGCATGTCTATTCTTGGCGACGCTTTGGCCACAGTTCTTTAAAAGCCCCTGGTCTACTCACCATACCGATCTCTCCTACGCGGGGGCTAAAAGCAACACCCTCGTCAACCACTGAGGCCAGATTCAGAATTGACTAAAAGCTTCATACAGTCCACAAGGCACTTAACCTGGGTTTTGTCTAGGTGGGTAAGATCATCTCTCTCTCTAGTCCTAGAGCTGGCACGGTGGGTAGACTTCGGTGCTTAATCCCACCCTTAACCCCTTACAAGCGCATCCCCTCTGACCAATTTATTGAAGACATTATGGCACCCCCACCTCATCCCGCCCCCCCTTACCAAAAGGACTGAAACCACACGGCCTGAACTCCTTCTCCATCATTTTCCCCCCCAACCTCACCCCTAAAGCAAAAAGAAACCTTAAACACAGACTGATTAAACAACACCCAGAAACCCTAATCGCGGACATATACTATTGCTCTTCCAAAGGCCAGATAAAAATGGACCTCATTTTCCACACCATGAGACCTGCTAAGTGGAACAACATCCTCAAGACACATCTGCACATATCCAAAACAACCAACACCACCCACAGCTGTAAACTTACGATCACACTCCCTAACCGCCCCAAACATAGCGGCAACACCTCTGTAACCATCTACACCAACGGCACAGTCTTGATCCAAGCCAATAACGACAACCTAGAAGCTTTCGACTCCCTCTTCCCCACGCTTCACAACGCCCCACCACATTCACGTAGCGTCCGCCCATCCATCTTCTTATTCCCTGATAGACCGCCCCTCCATGTGATTGCACATGAAATTCACAAGACCTCCGCCATGCAAGACAACCTCCCCCCTCCAGACAACATCCGACACTCCGTCCACCCCTGAGAGGTCTCAACTCTCTCCCACCCTCCCTATTAAATCAGAGCCCCGACACAGACGAGGCTCTCCAACCCCATACCGACCAACACCCACCTCCCCCTTCCATAACCCACCACCCCCACAGGACCTCTGCCATGCAAGCCAGCCTCCTCCCTCCAAACATCATCCTCCACTCCGTCTACCCCTCCCCGACAGCGCCCAATTCTCTCCCACCCCCCAAATAGAATCAGAACCCCGACACAGATGAGGCCAACACTCACCCCCCCTTTCCTTAATCCCCCACTCTCAACAGACAACCTGCGATCACAAGGTGCTACCCTTGACGCCTATCTCTCTCCCTCCACTGCCACACAAGAAATGGCAGCGGGAACCACGCCGAGATCGCCCACCCTCAATATCCAGGACTTTACATAGAGATAATTGGGGCAACACTAACACCAAAAGCCAACTCAGAGATCCCAGCCCACACCCATACCTGACACCCTCATCTACTGACACCACTCACGCAAAGCCGCCCAAGATCCAACAGCCTAGCTCTACCATGACCCCCAACACGACTCAGTCTCAGAGACCCAGAAATAAAAGAGCCGCAACATTCTCCCGAGACCCCTCTTCCCTTCCCTACTTAAAGACGAACCAGCGACTGGCCATGCTAGAAAGCAAGCTAGAAACGGTAATTCTGGGCCTCTCCAAAATATTACGGAACCTCACCACACTCAGAAAGCCCGCCCAACATCCACATCCGACACCCCCATCCACCAACTCCAATCACTCAAGGCCCGAGACCCAACGGCTCAGCTGGAATACAACCCCCCCTCCCAAACCAGGCTCAGAGACCCAAAAGAACAAGAGCCACCATGTCCACAAAGGAAGCGATGGATCTTGCCTCCACATTTGACACAACCACTACTGTCGCATCTAGCTCCAGGATTCAGGTGATCACGGGTATGGGTAGAGACTGCCCCCCCACCAGACCCTCAAGGCCCCCAGCCCTCCTCACCAATATCCCCAGAGCTCCTTTAATGAAGAATCCCAATAACGAGAGATCCAACACCAACTGCATGCTCATTAACTGCAGGTCGGCCTCCAAACATGCAACTGAATTGGCAGAGACCATCCTTACACATGACATTGACATCACATTCATCACCGAAACTTGGCTAAACGAGTTCTCTCCCCCAATTATGGACATGCTTGTGCCCCCGGGCTTCGCTATCATACACAAAGACAGAAAAAACCAGAAGTGAGGAGGCTTAGCAATCATACATAAGAACAGCATCTCCGTAACGGAAACCGACGCCCTCAAATATAACTCTTTCGAATGTCTTACTACAACCATTAAGATGAGTGACAACAAATCACTACTTTGTCATCTCCTCTACCATCCGCCAAGAAACACCGCCTCTTTCGGAGAACATCTCTCCGACCTATTAACTCATTCCTGACTCCAGGACTCAAACAACATAATTCTAGGCGACCTCAACTTAAACTGGAAAGATGAAAACATTGTGCTAATCAAAACCCTAAATGATCTCCTAAGCAACCTCAATCTCACACAACACTGCACAGAGAAAACCCACATCAAAGGCTCTATCCTCGACGCCATTATCGCTCATGCAGATACTGTCTCCATCGACCACACATTGCCTGTGGACTGGTCAGATCACCATATCATTCTGTTCCACCTAAACCAAAGGATCCAAGACCAACCCTGCACTCGGGACCCTCTGCGCTGGGTGGGAAATCTAAGTCAAATTCCACTTGTAGACCTGGAGCAGAGGGTAAGCTCCCTCCTCCCCATCCACACGGGTGAACTCTCAGTAACAGAACTCACTTCTCAGTACAACACCACTATGACCTCCATTATGGACCAAATAGCCCTCCTGAAACTAAAAAGAGCCAGAAACATTCCTTCCAGATCATGGTTCAATACAGACTTAAACTCAGAAAGAAGAGAACTAAGAGCGGCAGAAAGACTGTGGCAAAACAACCCATCCACAATCCTACGAGCTAGACTCAAAGCAGTAAGAGGGAGATACAATAAACACATAAAAAATGAAAAAACGTCCTTCTTTTGCAACGCCCTTGACAAAGCAAAGAACAGACCTAAGGAACTATTCAGCCTCATCAGGCAACAAACCTCCAAACCCCCTATGACACAAGTTATGGCCTCCAAAGACCTGTGTGACAACTTTGCCAATTTCTTCAATGACAAAATCTCCAAGATAGAACTCTCCTTGGACTTACAAAGCAGTCCCCACGACAGTAAATCACCCACTGAGTCAGAAGATATCACACCCAAGCACCCTCCTAACTTATGGAAATCTTTCAACCCCATCTCCGAAGCAGAGGTCATCAAAATGATCTCCAACACCAAAACCTCAGCACACGTCATGGATCCCTTACCTGCCCAACTGGCCAAAAAGCTCAAACTAGGCCTAGCCCCGCACTGGACTAAGATTATAAACAGCTCCTTGAGTACTGGAGTCATGCCTGACTGTCTCAAAATCGGCCAAGTCACTCCTCTACTGAAAAAACCTGGCTCTGACACAAACGATCTGAACAACTTCAGACCCGTCTCTAACCTCCCTCTCCTAGCAAAAAATGTGGAAAGATGTGCTCTCCTCCAACTCACTCAACACTTAGACAGCACCAACCTTCTTGATCCTCATCAATCAGGGTTCAGAAAAGGTTACAGTACAGAGTCAGCGATCCTAAATGTAATAGACGATATGCACAAATCTCTGGATAAAGGCCAATGCTGCGTACTCATACTCTTGGATCTATCGGCAGCCTTCGACACGGTTGACCACAAACTACTCATCAAAGCACTTCAAGAAAGGGCGGGAGCAGAGGAGGTGGTCCTACAGTGGTACACCTCTTTCCTACAGAACCGCACCCAAATTATAAAAATCAAGAACTTCTCGTCTGACCCACTCCCCGTATGTAGGGGTGTCCCCCAAGGATCAGTACTCTCCCAACAACTTTTCAACATCTATATGGAGCCCCTTACCTCCATACTCAAAATAACCAACATTCCCTTCCACCTCTATGCAGACGATACCCAAATGTATCTGGAAATCTCCTCCATCGAAGACATCCAGAGACTGAATGCCACTTTACGAGAAGTCCAGTACTGGCTCTCACGCAACCACTTAAAACTAAATCAGGACAAGACGGAAATCCTCCTCATCTCCAACAAAGAGGAGAACCCCCAAATCACAGAAAAGATAAAAGCCATCGAGGCTCTCAACCACAACCTCACCCTAGCTGATTCTGCAAAATCGTTGGGAATCACTCTGGACCCCAAACTAGACATGAACAAACACATCAAAAACACCGCAAAGAGCGCCTTCCTCAACCTTAAACTACTCAACAAAATAAAACCCTTCATCCCTCCGAGTGACCTCAAACAAGCTACACAATCCCTGGTACTGTCCAGACTACGGGATTGCAACCCTCACAGGAGCAGCAAAATCCCATCTTGCTCCACTCAGATCAACTCTGAACGCAGCAGCCAGAATGGTCACCGGAGTAAAGAAATATGATCACATCTCGCCTGCACTCAGAGAGCTAAAATGGCTCCCTGTTGAAATGCGTGCCAACTTCAGAACCGCCTGCCTCACGCACAAAGTGTTGCACACAGGGAAACCCACCTACCTGGCTGCTAAACTCCAGAAGGCCGGTCAGTCAAGAACCCTAAGGAGCTCAAACACTCTACTCCTTATCCCACCGAAATCTCGCAGACAAAAAACCGCATCTCGATCTTTCGCAGGAAGTGCGCCGAAAATATGGAACTCCCTTCCAGTCCATATCAGGACTAACCCCTCCTACATTCAATTCAAAAGGCAGCTCAAGGACCTCCTCCTCAACCGATCTCTCCCAAACGGATAGCTACAAACCAGTCGCCGAAGTCAAACCATAGTAGCACATGGACACTTTGTCATCAATGACCTCTACCTCACTCTCCGCATGACTACCTCCCGCCCCCCCTCACTGGTCGAACCCCTCCATGAGTCACTGGATCCTCTACGACTACCTAAGCGAGGCGTCATTTGTTCCCTGTACATTCTACTGCGATAACTGTCATATGTTCCCTGTACATTCTACTGCGATAACTTACTTTACGAGTGACATTTTGCACTCCACGTCGATATTATGCGATGCGTTTTGGGACATTGTATATACTAATTTGCTTAATGTATTCTATGAGTGATTCATGCTGTAAAGCGCTCCGATACTTTCGGGTCTGGCTAGCGCTATATAAAACTCATAAATAAATAAATGTGAGAATTATTAAAATGAGTGCGGAGGACAGTCAGAGAAGCATACATCAAGATTATCATGTCTTCCACTACTGTTGTCATACATTATTGAAATGTTCAAAAATCATTTGATAGTTCTTAGCCATGTAATCTGCACGATGTACGCATTATGCATTTTACCATGTTTGTTGCTCCAAAAAAAGTTTGAATGTGAGATATGGTGAAATGTGTGTACTTGAAATTCGAAAGTTATGAAGAATCGACAGATCTATTCACTCCTACATTTTTCCTCAATTAATCAAGATCATGTCAGCATAAGACCATCTGTTTAGCAAGGCTTGTAATCACCATGGGGCCTATTCACCGAGGCATTTTAGAGTATGTGTAATAGCTCTCCATTAGTACCCTTTTATGTACCCTTCCATGTCTTAGTGAATTAGCCCCAAACAAAAATGGGAATATAGTAGGACTAACCATACACACTTAATAGATAGGTCTGTGTCCTTTACAAACATTGGAGGTTCGGGGTCTGATTCTCAAAGTCATGTAAGAGTCCATAACGGATTACCCCAATAGAACTGCTTACAGTATTCATAAGTGGCTTTGTGAATCTGTCGCCATATTGGCACAGGCAGGGAGCTGATTGCCTCTCAAGCAGAAGATATTGTACTTACTGTTTTGTTCCTCTGAAGAGTTAGGGAACAGTCTGTGAACTGAAGATGTCATGCTGTAAAATTGTAATTGAGTATAAACTCTATGCATATATAATTTCTATTTTTAGTACAACTACTTCAGTAAATAGATATGTAAGAAAAACAAATATGTCAATATGCAGGGAATACAAACAATTGGTGTTGAGTCAAACTGTACTCAGCACTGCATTATATACCATGAAGCCCAAGTTGACTACCCCAAGCATTACAAAAAATGTGTCGACTCCAAATTTTGATGCATCCTGCCAAAAAGCACAGGTCTCAATGCCGACCGGTCTATCCAATGAGGCCGCTTAACGTTAGGGTAGACAAAGACCTTCCTTTTTTGTGAAATTACCTTAATTTAATCACAAAAAAGAGTCTGCATTTCACCGAGGCAGCCTCTCTTCATCCAGTATTATACAATACAACTTCACTGAGAGAGTCCCTTGATATCATAATGTTCTCTTTAATTTAATCTCATCAGAGGAAACTCTGAAAAGTAAAGTGCTCTTGTACATGTTCATACAGTCAATAAACTTTCCCCCATCCCCAGTGCAGACCAATGGTCCGCTAATGTGGTCTTCACCACTGGGCCATTAAATAATGTCAGTATACACACTTGCTGTAAGGTGCGTCAGTATGGAATCTTGGAGTGGTAGCCCTGGATGCTGCTGTAAGACAGTTTACTGGGACAACTGTGGGTTTTGAAGAGTGGGGGCGTGGGCGGCTGTGAAGAGATTCCAGTTGATATGACTCAACTGTCTTGCACCTGGCTACAATGCAATGGAACACTATAAAGCGATAAATATAAAAAACAGGAGGGCAAAGTATTAATTAGGGAGAGAGAAGAAGGATGGTAGAGAGAGGGTGGTAAAGGGGGGAGGTCTGCTAGGTCCAAGGGGACTTAGATAGGGCTGGGGCAGAAAATGTCACAGATTGAAGAAAGCGGGTGCTGAAGGCCCTTTTTAGAGGATGGCAGTGTGCAGATTATAGTGTGGCAAAGTCTTGTAGGAAGAGTGCGTTTTTAGATTTTGTATAATTGAAAAAAGGTTGTGGGCTGCGGTACTTGAACTGAAATGTTGTTCCATGCTCTAGGCATGTAGCTGAAGGTGGCTTGGCGTTTTCTCACTTCCAGTCATTACTGCTGCTGAATGTTGCATGCATTCTGTCAGGGTGTTGATGTTGGTTGTCAGGTATGATGGAGCATTGGTGTTAGCAGACTTGAGGGTGATTCACACGTCTTGAATAGGATAAGTGCAGGCAGCGTAAGCCACTGGAGTTTTCTGGGCATAGTGGTGATTCTATCATATTAGTGAAGGTCTTTAATCAGGCAGGAAGTGGTATGTGGAGCACTTTTCAGTGGAGTCAAGTGGATCCCTGGCACTTTTTCTAGCTACTTGTTTCTTCTGTCAAGATGAAACAGAACCACTCACTGCCTATATAGCTGTTTTCAACTCAGCCTCTTTAAGGAAGAGCTAAACCTTGTAATGCAGAGTCTGCTGGTGGCAGGAGGTCTGTGCTTTGTGTGTAGTGCTGGTCTGAAATCTGAGAATGGTAGGAATGAGTAACCCAAGGAACTATGCGCATTCAGCGAGATGTGGAGTGAAGTCATCCAGAGTCATCTTTGAGATTTATTCTTCTATTGTTTTTTGCATTGTTGTTGATGAATACAAGTTATGTACTGTGGGAAGTCAGCTTGAGGAAGGATTTTGATATCCATGTTTAGGTGGTGGCAAGGCCTTTTTTCAAGAGCTCGGCATTGAAGCCCAATGGTCCATCACCTCTGAGGTAATTTACAATAGGGTTTTCCCAGCAGTCTCTACTTCAAAATCCATTCACACTTTCCCTGTGTACCTTCTGCAAACCCAAATTTGGCACAACAAAAAGAAAAATTCAACTTCTTCCCTTTTTCTTTTGCACGTAGGAACAGTTTGACTTCAAAACTTAATCCATTCTTTTTATTTATAAAAATGACTTTGTTTTATACAAAAGCCACATCACAAATAAAGAACATCAATGGTACCTTTGGCATTATGAATATGGCTCATGTCACTAGTATGTTCTCTATCCTCTGGCCTTTGCCAGTGAATATTCTGTAGCACAAAATAGGGTTGCATAGGCGAAAGCAACGTGAGTAAAGCCCCAGTGACGTAACAAACTGAACTTTGGGAAATAAGGTCTACAGGATCTATTATTGGTATTATTGTTATCCTGTAATGGAAGGATTATGGTATATTGAGTAAGGCATATATGTAAATAGGTATTTATATAAAAAGGTATTTGAGTAAGGTTTAGTGAAATTCACATGAGCGATCGTTTTTATTCACAATTGTGTGCTGCACCCATGTCATAGGGGGTGTTTGTGCATCTGCCAGTATTCTGTTATTGCACTGGAAGCAGGGTCGGATTGGTAACGCGGGCACTCGGGCAATGCCTGAGGGGCCGGTGTCCAGTTCCAGCTGTGGGCTGCTTTTTTGAGCAGTCTGGGGGGCCGATTTGGGTGGTTTCTGCATTGTTGGGATACCGCCAGCGGCCCAGTGAGTGCCTGAGTGGCCATTCTGGAGGCAGATGGGCGTCCATTACCTCCCTCTTATCAACAGGCAGAGGTGTCGCTCCCTTTCTCTCGCTGGGCCGGCCCATTAATGTATGCATATTGTGCGGGGGCACTGGGCCTGAGCAGAAGTGGCCTCACTTGTTTTCAGGTGTGTTTCACCAGTGTAAACTAATTCGTGCATTCCCCCCCCCCTTTTTTATAAAAGTTCGCCGAAGCACTGTTTTGCGGAAAGACAATATGCAAATGAGGGCCACTTTCTTTTTTGCGTGCCCGGGCCAATTTATAATCCCAATCCAACCCTGACTGGAAGTATACAAAACTTCGAATTCTACGTCCCTTTAAGTTACACCACTTGAACCACTAGTTTCACAGAGTAAATCCTGCCAATAGAGAACTGTGTAGAAGGTGGCGGGAGTGGGGGGTGCAGATCCCACGGTTGGCGAAATGTTTGCTGATATCCATTCAAGAGTGTTTATTTCCCTTTTTCTGTATGTTCCTCCACTGTCTCACCCCCAAAGAAGATACCTAAAAATAGGAGCGCTTCTCAGTCTCTGGTATTTTTGTATCTCCTCTAGATTGGAGGCCAGTGTAACTGTAAGAAACACGTGTCTGGCAGGCAGTGCAATAAATGCCAGGAGGGGTTCTACAATCTGCAGCAGTCCAACCCTGTTGGCTGCAGCCCCTGTGACTGTAATACCTCCGGGACAACAAACGCAGATATCACCTGTCACCAAAATTCCGGCCAGTGCAAGTGCCAAGACAGCATAATTGGTAAGTGCCAATCACTGCCGTGACGTCATCTTTCTTTTTTTCTTGGAGGAAAAAACGTGCAACAAAAGGAACGTTACCAGCAAACTTTATTAGAAACGTTAGAAGTGTATTTGTAACGAGCTGTGTGAAAATGATGTGAGTTATTCTTGCTGTCCACATACATGATGCAAAAAGCGCCCATATCGGTCGGCATGGTCAGTTGCCTACACACTCCAGCGTAGCTGAAATAATATAATTTGTTTCCTCCTGAATATTTCTTTGAGTAAATTAGCACTTTTTCAAAAATGCTTTATATTTAATGAATTCTAAGCAAATCATTTCTGCACAAGCTTTTTTTTTTATTAGGCCAAAATAAATGGAATGTTTTTAAACATATTCTCTGCTACCGGGCACTTTGTGATAAATCTTTCCTTTTTTCCTATTATATTTCTTTGAACTGTTCCTGTGAAATGCAAAGCGAGTCAACATAATTCCGCAGATCATATATACTAGAGGGGTTACTTATCAAGGACCACATAATTTTAATTTTGTAATTCGCTGAAACACTGATTATAATAAACGGCTGCCTTCCGTGCTATTTATCATAGGTTTTTTCTACAAGACATTCTTTTTTGTTTGTGGCTCCCACAGGTATTTTTCAGAAATTAGATTTGATTATAGCAATTTGTTACATCCAGCATATTTGAGGGGAGCCGTGGCTACGTAAGGACAAAATTTATCAAGTGCCTAAAATACACTGTGCATATAATGTGCTTTGAAATGTTGATATATGGGTATATTATGCAGGGCGTGTTTTTGACGAAGTGAGCCGAGAATTGCAACTGTGCGGTGCATGTCTCATGCGATGCACGGGGGGCTCGAAAGGGCAGCCCCTTTGTTTATTTAGATTTTTAATTCTGAGAGAAATAATTTTTACAGATGATTACTAGCATATCTGCAAATTAATAATAACATTTCCAGGGGTAATTATTAAGCTCTGAAATTGTGAACAATGTGTCTTTTCCCCCCATCAATCTGAATCTGGTGCATTGGCAATCCAATTTGTAGCACTGTCCCGTATCTTTGCAACACAGAAGCACAATATTCCAAAAATTACTTGAAAAACACAATAGAAATAGAAAGAGAAGCTGACAATGACATGTTTGCTACAGAATCCAATTTTCCGAAAAGTTAATATATATGGACCGTTTTTGCTATTTATCAAAACTACACCATCATTTAGCATTCAAACGAGATCAATAAATCAAGGCAGGAGTCGTATGTTGTAATGGGGATTTTAAATAGAGTGAAATGGGTGCATGATGTCTGCCTTCACAAGTGCAAACATAAGATGAAAAATCGTGGTGATGAGCCTTTGGCTTTTGGATTTTGTGTTGTGGACAGCCGCGGCCCATGCAGGTAAGAGCGGTGGGGCCGGGTTGGGGGGGGGATGCGACAGACGACCACGAGGGAAAATTAAATAAATAATTAATTGTCCCTCATCGTCGTCTTTTGAAATACCCCCCCCCCCCCCCAAACCCAGCCCCACCGCTCTCACCTGCACGGGCCGCAGCTGGTTGTGGCGAGGCAATAAAATGTTACTTAGTAATGCCATTGAGACTGGAGGGACTCACACCTGCATCACTAATGAACACTCTGGTATTACGTAACATACAACACCTGAGGCTTGTAGAGAGAGGGTCACACATGATCTAAACGGTGTGGAGCACCATCAGTCCTACCACTGAAGATCCTTTCATTCTTGCGCCTCTAACTTAGATTTCATATTAAATATTTACATCGCTTTGTATGGTAGAAGTTTTAAGTATATGAGACGCAGGTGATTTCCGCTGAGCTGGGAGCGATTTTGTACCGATTCAACATAACTTATCACTGGTATGACTCGATCAGTGGCAAGAGGCCCAAGTATTGGTGAATGGTGTGGTGTATAAAAACGTGCATCATAACATCACATACAATCAAGTATGATATAATGTGATTTAACATGACAGCATAATTGAAGAGCATCCAACAAAGGGCTGCAAGTCTTCTAGTCCAGCAAACCAGATGAAATGATGCATGCATTCCAGATTGAGGAAGAACTTCATCTCTCAACTGACCCGACATCACTGTAAGCATGTTCTCATACCCCACCGAGTCAGACCACTAGAACCATCCCTCCCAATGTATTCTGTTTCACCACAGCACACTGTAAACCAATCAACTAAGGGCCTAATTATAAGTCTGGCGGTCCACAGACCGCCAGACTCATGGGGGCGTGGCGGTAGCAGTCTTCCAACCACCCTATTACAATTAGGGCAGTCAGACGACCATTACCTCGCCGCAGCTGCCAGGGAAACACCATTCCCTGGCGGTGTTGTGGCGATCTTCTCCACCACAGTTTTCCTGGCTGTTCCTCCTCCATGAAAACCATGGCGAGGAGAAAACTGTGCCTCTGCGCCATGGGGGGCATGCAGGGGGGCACAACAAGTGTCCCCTTGTGTGCATGCACCCCAGTTCCTGCACAGCATGAACCTTAGAGTCCATGTCATGCAGGAACTGTTTTTGGCATTCCCATTGCGGCGGCCACTTTCAGGGCACCGCTGTGGGAACATTTAAAAAAAGCTCACCAGACATGAGAAATACTCATAATCTGGCAGGCGGCCAGACCACGGTGCGGCGGCAGGGCAGACCCGGTGCTGCACTGCCTAACTCGTAATCAGGCCTAAGATTGGAGGACAATGGCAGAGTCCACTCAGTGAAGAAGTTACTGCCACTGTATCAATGCCTGACAAGGCCTGCGCTGCTGTAGTAACAGTGGCACCAGAAAAAGGAATCCAACTTAGGTTTTGTTCTGTCTTGAACCACCAACCAGGTGCCCCACTACCAGAAGTAAAGCGAACAACTGTCCAATGTTTGGCATTGCAGAAGCCAGCAGTACAGAATGTGATGGTAAAGCTTCACCTTTGCCAATAAGACATCTTGAGCACAGAGTCTTTCCCCAGGTGTCAATTAAAATTGTTTAATCTCACCAATGTTTTTTCTGCAAGCAAAACACATAATCATCAACACAGCAATGATGGTAGACCTTGCTGAATATTTTTTTTACCAGTGAAATTTTGCATCATTACTAGTTGTTGGTTTTCACGTATTTTGCTTTGCTTATCTTTTCACCCACAGGAGACTAGTCGAGCAGAAACTCAAGTGTGCCGCATGTTCAGTACTTTTTCTTTCAGTGCCAGTCTCTCACTGGCATCTTGCCTGATAGACTCGAGTACAATTTTCACCCAAATAAATGGCCAGTTGTGTTTTATAAATAGTGTGATGTTTGTGAAAATTACCTTCGTTACATGAGCAAAATATTTTACAATTTTGCCCATCCTAAATTAATGTCCTACTGCAGCGGACCGGATATTGAAGATCACCAAGGAATTCGGAGAACTTATAGAGGAACGAGGTCCTTTGATAAGTTCATGGAACTCGGAAATGACTTGCAATGCCTTTGGAACTGACAGTAGTGGGATATTATCCCCCATAATTCATGGTTGCATCCTCACCATTCCCCTAACTATTTTTAAAATCCTTAGTACCTCTCTCCTCCATGACAAAGGATGTTTGCAGATCCATAGAATAAATGAGAAATCTAACACTGGAAAAAATATTACCATTAAACTTTTGAATGGTTGAAAATTGCATTTTGTGCACCCTGTCATCTCTACATCCTTTCTAAAATCTGCCCTTTTTTCAGCATACAGCACAGAATAAAGCTCCTGCAGGCTGTGGTGTTTGCTAGGTTGTTTTAATGCATGACTATATAAAAAAAAAGGCATACATTCGTACAACCGTTATTGAAGAAAACAAATTTGGACCCTCAAGACCCCAATAATTACAGACCTATAGTAAATGGACCATTCCTAGGCAAACCTTTTGAAAGAGCAATCTTTGCCCACAAGTCACAAAGTATTGACAAAAATCCCCTACTTTCCGACTTCCAAATAGAATTCAGTCCCGGAAGAGGCATTGAATTATCCCTATTCTCCATCTGTGACAACCTTAAAAGCACAGTAGACTAGGGTTCCCGCTCTACTGCTCTTGGACTTTTCAGCTGCTTTTGACACTGTGAATCATGTTACACTAATGCTAAGATCCGATGAAGTCAGCATAGAGGGTCTTGCTTGGATCTACTCTGTCGTGTCCCTCTCCCCACAGATGCACGGGAGACAGGTAAGGATCTGCAGTTTCTTTATTAGTGTACATGCGCTGCGCTGTGTCCACGCACGTCTGCCCACGCTTCTTCCCCGATCTGTAGTGTGCTCTTCCCCCTTGACCGGATGTGGTGTCCGGTTCCCTTGGTGTCCCCACAGTCCACTGCAGGGTCCTAGTGCCCTGCCCCCAGGTCACTACACCTTCACATTAGAACAAATGTGATCCACACTCCTCCTTTCTCATCAAAACCCTACAGCATGAAAGCGTGAGTCCCTCAAGGCTCTATCAACTCAACTCTCCTTTTGAACATCTACATGGAACCCATATCTGATCTAATCAATGTCCTTGAGTTCACCTGCTATATCTATGCAGATGACACACAGATACTTCTTAAAATTGAAGATCCTAAGGACATTGGAAACTACAAAATATTCAGTTAGCTCTGTGCCATTGACTAGGGGATGACATGGAGCCACCTCAAAATGCATACCTCGAAAACTGAAACACTTATCTGTAGAGACCGAAAAATGAATGACTCTCATTACACCTAAAGCTTGGAGTGAATCTTAGCCATTGGCAAATACTATGGACCACATTCCCTAATGTCACTGCACCCCGCTTAGGTCCTCAGGAGGACTACACATCACCACACTAGACGTTCTTAATGAGAGCTACCCCACAGCGTGGAAGCAGTTGGTGTTGGCACCAGTGCATGATGCTCCCGCACTTGTGGCTGTACATTAATTGCCTGGGATTTTGAAATCAGCATCAGCTTTGGAATTGGTGCCACCTGCCGCTTGCCAATGTTACTGCCAAAAACAAATCATATCAACCCATCTGCCACTTTCTAACTGCTTTAAACCACCACTGAAACCCTTTCATTTGGCTAGCCCTGATGTCAGCAAAAAATATGGCACCTTAGGAGGAGTGAAACAGGGTTGTCTGCCTGTGCATTTACTTTTTCACTCTATACAAATGATCTGTACAATGAAGTTTTAAAGGAGCTTTAAGACATCCTGGCAATTGAAGGCTTCCAAGTTCCTGCTCTCCTCTATGCGGACGATCCCATGCTAATCGCAAGAACATCAAAGGGTCTCCAACTGCAGGTACCGGCAGTAGAGAAAAACTGTCAGGAAAATGGGTTAAAGATAAACACAGAGAAAACTAAAACAACGATATTCAGAAAAAACAGAAAGTCTTCTAATGTTTTCACAATCAACAACAAACGACTGGAAGAAGTAAAAATAAGTACATACCTAGGAATGTCCATTCCCTCAACCTCAAATGGAACACACACATTCAGAAAGTCATGAAAAAAAACATCAATGCCTTCTCTATATGCCATCTGCAAAATATCACACACTCATGGAAACTACTTCTCATATAACATCGATCGGTTTGTCCAGGCAAAGGCAGGAAGCCAAATAGCCTATTGTGCCAAACTTTTGGGGACTGGACAAACTAACATCAAAAAAAGCAACTCATGAACCTGGTGACCGTGGAAACAGATGTCATCTTTTCCTCGATTCAGAGAAGATAGGAGATCGCTACAATAAAATATGGCATGAAGAGACAAAAAGTGGCAAGAGAAAATTTAGTCGATAAAGCCTGGAGAGAGTACTTCAATCGTAAAGATAAATCAAACTTTTACACTTACTGCATCAAAGAAGCCAAGAAGCTAGGACTTGACACATCATCGGAAAATTCGCCTGGAAATTGGCAGCAAAACAGATGAACAAGACAATCAGCAAAAAGTTCACAATGTTAAAAATGGAAAGGGAACAGAAAGCACTTGAGACCTTTCATTTAAGAGACCAAATTGGCCTCTTTGACCTTTCAAAGGTGGGCAGTCTCATATAATAAACCTAACAAATTACAGAGAAAGTAGACTTTGTGCATTAGCACAAACTGGCACGTTACCACTCAATACGACCTTAAAGAAAAGGAAGCAAGTTATCTCCAATGTTGCCCATGTGACCAAATTGAAGATTTGAGTCACTTCTTGCTCAACTGTTCTCTTACACTAAGGTCAGGGTAAAGACCTATAAAAACCTGCTACACAGGAACAAATGGATAGAGATGAGAACAGTATTTTCATCTTTTTGAGTGATATCTTAAAAGAAATAACCAAGTGAACAGGAAGGTCCTCATAAAATGCTGGGATCTAAGAGAAAAGACTTGAAAATTAAAGCTCTGAAAATAAATGTTTCTGTGGTACCCTCATTAACATCTGTATGTCTCAGATAGCCTGAGCAAGTACCAATGTGACTGTGTATGTGATCCTCCTTTGTTTTTTTCGATTTTATTTTGTTCTGTTTTTGCATCACATTTTTATATATTTCATTGTTTTCGAGCAAAAAGCAGCTTTGGATGTCGAAAGCACCTGTTTAATATTTTCTTTTTAATTCTCTGTGCCAGGCCTGATGGTCTAGGATCACCAACAAAAATATCCAAGGTTTTGAGAAACCTTGGAATTACCATGAACTTCAAGCTGTCCTTGAATGTCTAAGAGAATAAGCTACCCAGATCAAGCTTCTTACCATGAATCCACTGCAACCCATCTTCCCCCACCTAGGATTCCCCCACAAGGTACAAGGAACAAACAAGAATCTCTTTCTCTCTCTCTTGTCCTATCAAAACTAGATTCCATTGATGGTCTATATCACAGCTCACTTTTGTTAACCGTATTAAGGTTACAGAGAATTCACAATTCTGCTGCTGGACTACTTCTACATATAAAGCCACAAGTACATATCTCCCCTGCCTAATGGTCCCTCCACTGGCTACCAGTTGCTACAAGATCCTCCTTCAAGATGTTTTGTATCACCCACAAGGCACTACATGCCAAAGTACCACTTTTCATCAAATGCATTCAACAGAAGAACCTACACTCAATGTTGGCACAACACCTTAAAAACCCAGCATACAAGAAAAAAACATGGATGGAAAATCTTTCTCTGTGCAAGCGGCTAAACTATGGAACTCATTACGCAAACAAATAAGATCCACTGAGAGCCATCTCAGCTTTGGAAGACTAGTCAAGAGCTGGCTCTTCGCTACATAATTACAATTCTCACAACACAAAAATGTGCCGCAGTAGTATGAACACTGCACTAAAACAGTAATTTATGAAACAAAATACTTTAAAAAAGAAAAACAACCTCTGCTATGTGTATGTGAACTTGTATGTATATATCTCTGTGTGCATCTATGTCTGTATTAAACAAATAATGTATGTGGAAAAGTATGTATAGTTATACCCTGCATGAAGATATGTATCTGGATATGTAACTGTTGTTGTGTACATATGCATGTGTGTATCAATATGGGTTTGTGAGAAGAGACAGTGGTCCCTTACAAGGTAAGTCGGTGTAATACCCCAATTTCACAATCAAGATTGGGTCTCTTGGTGTCTCAATTGACAATTAAAGGATTTTATTCACAAATAATTCAAACAAAACATTACATGAAAATGGTGAGTGAGCAGGACGTGACAGGGTGTTAAATTTTTTTTTTAAACCGGTGTATTCCTCTGAGGAAGGTGTCACCACTGCGCTCCTTGCTTGGGGTCAACTGTTGTTGTGTACATATGCATGTGTGTATTAATATGGGTTTAGCCTTTGTATAGGGATGTACCTTGCTACATGAAAGTGTATGTATATGTGAGAAACTGGGGTACTGGTTGAGGGAGGTGAAACTCTACTCAAGCAGCAACCACACTCCTTGTCAGGCTGAGGCACAAGCAAACACCAAATTATCCTATGCTCAACTCTCTGGTAGTTTTGCACTGAGCAGTCAGGCTTAACTTAGAGGCATTCTGTAAAGTATTTATCCAGGACTTCAAACAGTAAAATCCCACACCAATTTAGAAAAATAGAGCAATTTTTAATAAATAAAACAAGACCAAATTTCAAAAATCCAATCAGTAGAGCCAGAAACATGCAAGTTTAAATATTGTAGGGAAAATAGCACCGAAAAGCATAAAGTACCAACTGTGGATATCTGGTTGCACTGGACAGGGACAAAGTTACAAGGTAAGGCCGTCCATGATGAAACGTGGGCCAGCTACAGGGACCCACTTAGGCCTGCTGAATGAGAGTACCTTTAGTCCTGATTGCGGAATGTTGTGAGGTCCCACTCAAAGAATGGATTGCACAGCTGAGCCGATGCGTCAGTTCCAAGGTGCTCTGGTGCTGCAAGGCGATGTCGTGCATCATCATTGAGGATCCCGTCAATGAGGGCTTGCAATGTGAAGTCCAGCATCAAGGATGCGTCGCGCAGTCAAGGCGATGCGTCAGTTTTGAGGAGCTGCAAGACTGCCATGTGAGAACCTGTATCATCTCTGAGGCTGCCGTTGATGAGGGACTTGCGATGCAAGGCACTGTGTCGCAAAAGCTTCAACCAGGCTGCAATTCTGATGTGGGCTGCGAGGTCGATGCAGAGTCCTTGTGTCAGGAGTAATCTCGCAGCCGTGGCGATGCGTCGGTTCCGAGGTGCCCTGGTGCTGTGATGCAATGTCGTGCATCATCATCGAGGATCCCATCAATGAGGGCTTGCTATGTGATGTCCAGCATCAAGAATGTGTTGCGCAGTCAAGGCGATGTGTCAGTTTTGAGGAGCTGAAAGACTGCGATGTGAGAACCTGTATCATCGGCGAGGTTGCAGTCAATGAGTGATTTGCGATGTGAGGGCCTGCGTTGCAAAAGCTTCAACCAGGCAGCAGTTCAGATGCGGGCTGCAAGGTTGATGTGGAGTCCTTGTGTCGGGTGAACCTTTGCAGCAGAGGAGATGCGTTGGTTCTGCTCGGGGTTGCTCCACGGAGCAGAGGAGTTGCATTGGTTCTGCTGGATCCACAGATGAGCTGGCAGAACACCTTCAGGCCCACTTCCAAGAGTACAGGACTGGGGTGGCCCCACCTGGCAGGGTAGGACTTACAGACGGCAGAGTCCAGGTGCTGGGTTCAAGGTTGTAGGAGCCTTCTGTCCCTGAGGCACTACTCAAGAGGCCAGCCAATTAGCCTTAGGAGTCACTTTGGGGTCCTGGGATCAACAGAAGCAGTACCAGTCCTTCTCACCAAGGCAAGAGGGCAGCAGGTAGCAGGCAAGCACAGCAGTCCTTCAGAGCAGCAGTCCAGCAGAGTAACAGTCTTTTCAAGAGTGCAGCAGTCCTTCTTCCTGGAAGATTATCCACAGGTCCAGATGTGTATGTGTATGAAGAGTTGTTGTTTGGGGTCCAATATTTATACCATGGCCTTCCTTTGAAGTGGGGGACACTTCTAGAGGTTTCCCTTTAACGTCCCCTAGCATATTGCCTTCCCTCTCCTGGCTCCAGACTAACTACAGGTGTATGCAGCCCTTTGGAGGCAGGATTTACCCTATTCATTGTGTAAGTAGGGCTGTGCCCTGCTCCCCCCGCCCATCCTACCAGTGATGGCCCATCCAGGGACACCTAAGCTCTCTATTGTGTGTGGCTGTCTAGGAGAAATGCACAAAGCTCAACTGTCAGCTAAACCCAGTCATGTGACCCAGAGACAGGCTGCAGGCACTAAATGTCTGAGGCAGGAAAATGCCAACTTTCTAAAAGTGGCCTTTACAAAATTGTAATTTAAAATCCGACTTCATCATGAGAGAGGAATTTTCATCACAATTCTAAAGATATTAAACATGAACTGGTTACCAGCTCCTGTTCGGAAATTGTCACTTATTAAATGTAATAAGGTAACTCCATGTTATCCTATGGGAGAGCTAGGCCTTGCAGTAGAAAAAACAAAGGTAAGAGTTTTTCACTACTAGGGCATGAAAGTTTTTCAAGTACAAGTCCTACTTTTTAAATGCAGTACATCCTGCCCAAAGGGCTGGTCAGGGCCTACTCTAGGGTTGAGTTACATGTATTAAAAAGGAAGGTTTGGGCCTGGCAAAGGGTTTATTATGCCAGGGTGGCTTGGCAATTCAAAACTGCACACACAAGCTGCAATTGCAGACCTGAGGCATGTTTCGAGTGCTACTTAATTGGGTGGCACAATCAGTGCTTCAAGCCCACTTCTAGCATTTTACAGGCCCTGGGCACAAGTAGTGCCACTTTACTTGGGACTTACAAGTAAATATAATATGCTAATTGGGTATGAGCCAATTTTACCATGTTTTAAGGAGAGAGCACAAGCACATTAGCTCTGGTTAGCAGTGGTAAAGTGCGCAAAGTCATAAAGCCAGCAAAAATGAAGTCAGCAAAACAGGAGGTTTGAAGGCAAAAGGTTAGGGGAACCACACCACAGATGCCAGGTGTAACCAGGTCTAACCATATATATAAAAAAAGGGTACTTAGAGTTAGGATCATCTTTCCATAGAAAATGCCTTTTTTGTGTTGCTAATAACTTTGGCGCCGTATGACAAATCTTCATGAAACTTTCCCAAAAAGTGCTACTTTTTGAGTAATCCCACATGGAAAGTTTCAGGGACCCTGACAAGCGGGGTAAGAGAAAAATAAGGGTCCCAAAACGTGTTTTCCCTATTCATTTTTTCATGCCCTTAGGTAACTATCTAGCTCGGAGCACAAGGTTTTGATTCCCAGAATTAATCGAGTAAAATGGGGCGGTAGGACACTGACTTTCCAGGGGGGAAAGTTATGGAACTCCCTCCCTCTGGTCCTCCGATCCCAACACAGCCTGCAGCTGTTCAGAAAGCAGCTAAAGACCTGACTGTTTCTGCCGGCTTAGAGCAAGTGTTCGCTGACTTTGTTGGCCTGCGTCCCTGTTCCGTCCTTGATCCGCCTAGCGCTAAGACACCTTCTGGTACTGCGCACTTTACAAAATTATTTCATTCATTCAACTATAGCTTGAGCCCTCGCCATGCATCTTAATGACCTCACATATTACATTACTCATGACATCTTCTATGACATCTTCTATGACTGGTGATGTGATTAGCTGATGTCTGTGTTTACCAAAGGTAAAAATCAGCCAATTTGTTTTTATGACAATTTGCCTTATTGTACGTTCAGCGTTTCGCTGACTTGTGGGTTACGGTGTAACATATAGCCGAGTATAAAGTTTTATTATTGTTAACAAACAGGCCATTACCACTTTAATGAAGTGGTAATAGGTTAACTTTTTGTTTAGAAAATTGTATATATTATCGATCTATAGATTTATAAAATGTTATACCTTAATAAGTTTGCATGCGTTTGAGGAATGTCAAACATTTTAGCAGACGTCTTCCACTTGTTTAATTGCCAAAAGAGTAAAAGTTTGCGGGGTTAGCTGAAGGGGGTGTAAAGAAAAAAGGGTGCTCCCAAATCATGCTTACATCGAATATTTTTAGCATAAACTTTAATATTTTGTGTTGTACGAAACCGGAAGTTGTATTTTGTTTACATTTGTCAGGATTACTGTGCGCATATGTTTATTTTGTGTAGTGCAGGTAAGTAATGTTATTATGTTATAAGTTTAAATGTATTTGAAGTTAGTAATGTTTGTTAATGAGGTATAGTTTCAAAATATGGGGTATTTTGCGGTAGTCTCACGGTATATAGTTATTACAAGTCATTAGTTGATTATTTAATCATTGCCCTTACTAAAAGTATAGGCAACTATGTTGTTTTTTGGTATTCTTTCCCTGTATTGTGCATTATGGCTTCCTATGTAAGTAACTATAATTGATGAATTTCAGAGTTTTTTTGAAGTTTAAGATGTTATGTTTAAACTGACATTTTCACTAACTACTAACTGTACTGTTTGCTTTTTCAATGAATTTCTAAGGTTTGTTTTTAATGTAAACTAAGATTTGATTACTATACCGCACCGCACCCTAATACGCAGACTCTACGACGCAGGAATCCAGGACAAGTCCCTCGACTGGATCCGTTCCTTCCTCTTCGGCAGAACGCAGCGGGTCAGACTCCCCCCTTTCCTCTCGGACCCTACACCTACCACCTGCGGAGTCCCCCAGGGCTCCTCCCTCAGCCCGACGCTCTTCAACGTCTACATTGCTCCACTCGCCCCCATCGTCAGAACCTACGGCCTCAACATTGTGTCATACGCAGACAACACCCAACTTATCCTCTCCCTATCCAACGAACCCAACACCCCCAGACACAACTTTCGAGAAGGCATGGAAGCCGTCGCCAAATGGATGAAAAACAGCTGCCTACAACTAAACACCAACAAAGCAGAAGTACTCATCATGGGCCCAAACCCCGAGACACATTCCCTATGTCATGAGGAATTGATATGCAAGGTAATTAGCGGTGAGGGCATGAGTTACAGTTACTTTAGGGTATGAGTTATAGATACTTGAAATAACTATAACTGGTGAATTTCAGTGTTGTTTTTAGTTTAAAATGTAATGCTGCAACTGGCATTGTCACCTTGTATTTTTTTCCAGTGAATTTCTAAGGGTTGTTTTGAATACTTAACTGTAACTTTCATTTTAATCTTTGTTTTGTTCAGTGAATTTGTAAGTTTTTTTTGTTTAAGATACTGTCAAATATATAAAAGGCAGGCCTATTGGTTTTGTCAAGAAGCCATTGCAATGTCTGTCAACATTAGTAATCAAAACTATATTAAACAAGAGTGACTCTTTCTTTTACACTCCCCACACCACATAATTCACTCATAAGACCAATCAGAAGGGGCCCCTACATTCCCAAGTTGAAGTGCAAAAGCTGCAGCTCTGGGAATGCTTAAAAACATGATCAGTTTTTCCTGGGGTCATGTTATATATTTTTCCAAGTATTTCTGGAGGGCTGTTGTACTCCCTGCAGCACCCCCCCCCCCCAACGACACTTAAAATATGCTATTGGTGCCCCAGCCCAGATTAGAGCACCACCATGCATAAAAATATATTTAAATTAGCCCACAAAGAGCATTATGGGGCGCTCCTTCACAGAGCAAATGAGCAGCTCCTAATTTATTATTCTTTGTCCATACATATTTTTATTAATTTTGTAGGTGTCAGAGTCCCACCCAGGACAGCCACAGTTTATTTTATTGTTTTGGGCAACGGGGGGAGCCCTGGATCTGCACAGCCCCTGCTGCTCTCTATTCAGCACCCATTTAGGATGCCGACATGAGCTGGACACTTTGTTTTTTGATGGGTACCTCAGTCCCCCCCCAGGGCAGCCACATCATTTAAGTAAATTGGGGGCTGTGGTAGGATCCTCAGGGCCACCGCGACCCCTGCTGGCTCCCCGGGGGAGTCAGCCACAGCTTCTTTTTTGTTTTCGGTAATGGGGCGAGCCCTGGATCTACAAGGCCCCTGCTGCTTACCGGTCATCACCCATTTTGGGTGCTGGCGTGAGCGGGACACTTTTTTTCTGGGGCTGCCCCAGTGCCCACACGAGGCACCCACATCTTCCAAATCCATTGGGAGCCATGGGGAGCACTTGCGACACCTGCTGGCTCTCCAGACAGCACCCATCGAGGGTGCTGGTGGAAGCCAACTACAAGTATGCACCTACCCTGAGGGAGCAGATTTTTTCTCTACTCCTGCAGCAGGAGCAAACATTATTCCCTGTTTGTGCCTGTGGGCAGGGAACAAAACCAAAATTTTGTTCCCGCACAGTAAGCATGTTGTCTCTAGGGCCAGAAGATGGCTCAGGGAGGGGCTCCACACATCTCCCTCCCCCCAAAACTATCACTACGGTCCCTGAGAATGGGGTCCCTAGGCTATTTCAAAGGTTTAAGGGGAGGACCACACACCCCTCCCCAAAAAATGTAATACGACCCTGGGGGATGGGTTCTCTAGAGTTATTCTAAGGTTGGGGGGAGGCATAATAAACCAACCGTAAGCAAAGAGGGTATGAAGTTCCTCAAGGTCTGAGTAAAAGAACGTGGGAGTGTAGGTGAAGATGACACCAAGGATTGGTCGTCTCACCTGAAGTAGAAAACAAGGGGGGAATTCCCTTGTCGGAACTAGGGCTCTCACACACCTAGCAAGCTAGGTGTCATGCTTCATCATATGAGCCTGCCCCTCGTCAGGTCGGCGCTGCAATCCCTGACGGGCACCCAGTACGGGGCTCTTTGGCGGGGATCTTTTGTTCCTGCCGTTGGGTGCAGTGGGGGTGAGGGGCCTAGTGTGTGTGTAGATGTGCAATGCGTGGATTAAAACAGGTCAGTTAGTCCTAGTAGTGTTTTATTCTGGGAGGTAAACTGCCTGAGTAAAAACAGGGAGAGTGGCAGTAAACTAGATAAAAGATTTCTAGCTATATATGCTCTACTCTCTAAAGGTCAACATGTTTCGTGCTCTATGCGTCAGAAGGATCAAGGCACTTCATCAGGACCAAAAATAACTATCTACACGACATGATAAGTGAAAAACCTACATACCATGAAATCAAGTAGGTGCCCCAAGTTGCTGACTAAGGTTGCCTGCAACGGAGTCCGGCGGTCAATATGGACACCAATGTGTGTCCCACACTCGGAGAGCGCTCGTATCCTGACCTACCCCGCCGCCGGAACCGCAACCTTTAGAGAGTAGAGCATATATAGCTAGAAATCTTTTATCTAGTTTACTGCCACTCTCCCTGTTTTTACTCAGGCAGTTTACCTCCCAGAATAAAACACTACTAGGACTAACTGACCTGTTTTAATCCACGCATTGCACATCTACACACACACTAGGCCCCTCACCCCCACTGCACCCAATGGCAGGAACAAAAGATCCCCGCCAAAGAGCCCCGTACTGGGTGCCCGTCAGGTATTGCAGCGCCGACCTGACGAGGGGCAGGCTCATATGATGAAGCATGACACCTAGCTTGCTAGGTGTGTGAGAGCCCTAGTTCCGACAAGGGAATTCCCCCCTTGTTTTCTACTTCAGGTGAGACGACCAATCCTTGGTGTCATCTTCACCTACACTCCCACGTTCTTTTACTCAGACCTTGAGGAACTTCATACCCTCTTTGCTTACTGTCTCTGTGGGGCATGTATGCTGGACCTCGTTAAACTTGCCCCCCTGTCCCTTTTGTTTGGTACATAATAAACCAACCCCCTGGCCCACCCTGGGGTGTTTATTACTGCAAAGGGTGGGGCCCTTGCAAAACATTTTTTAAATGGGACCACGGATCCGCCATCCTGTGAAAACAAAAATATACATATATCATGTTTGGACCAGGGGTACCTCTACAACTCTCCACCAGGTCTACGGAGGGGCAGGGTAGTCATACCATGCCCCATTATTTTTTTATTTTTACTTATTTTCAGGATAGGTCCCCATATCCCAAAATGACAGCCATCACATCTTTGTTGATCAGCCAATCAGATCTTATCTGTAGAGCTTTCGGCTCTGTGGATCCTCTGTGGTGTGATAGATACATACATTTTTAATCTTAATTTCTCAAAAACTACTGAACGAATTTACACCAAATCACTAAAAGGTTGCTTTCTGGACCAAGATTTCACATTCTGTCAAAGTTGGTGAAATTCTCTTCAGCAGTTTTGGTTGTAGCTATGCCAAATTTTTCTATGGGAAATTGCATCGGGTAATGCAGTTTGGGCCCCCACCTTTTTCTCAGGTCCCTGTTTGACGCATCACTCTGAATTTTTTTCAGGAAGGAGCTGAGGTGCATTAACTTTGTTGGGGGAAAATTTAGTGAAGATTCCCCAAAAAATTCTACAACCACATTTATGATTACAAGAATACATATATTTATGCTTTAGATGGACAATTGTGTCTGGCTATGTAAATATGGCTATGCACATATAGATGTATCTATGTACTTGAGAGTATGCATTGTATAAGGATAAATATATATACTGAAAATCAATGATTAAATAAACATCTGTATTGTATATGAAAATAAATGTATGTTTATGCATTACATATATTAGTCCACAATAAATGATTCCAATTTTTCATCCTTTAATTTGATCCGCTAGCTTTTAGCCTCTAGCCAACACGTGTTTTGTCGCACTGGAGTGGTGCCTGTGACTTCATCAGGGCTAAGAATGAACAAAATATAACTTTTTTAAAGTAATTTCTCTTACGACAAACAAAGTAATGTTTCCTTTCCTTGCAACTCAATATCTTATTTTACAAATGTATATATATTGATGGTGAGAGAACATTGTTTGTGGAATACCATAATTCCATCAACACCAAGCATGAAAAGCACTTGGTGATTGTAACCTTATTAATTAATCCACTATTGCATAAACAAGAATTTATTACAATGATGCCCAAGTGACACAATTAAAATTGCCTCTCCATCACCAAATTCAAGAAAGAAAAGAGGCAAAAATTATCCCAACACCTGCCTTAATATATTATAAAAAGTGACCTCAAACCACATACCTTAGTTACAAAATGTTGTCAATTTTACGCTAAAAACCATATAAGTCAAAGCTATATGTAAATATCTCATCAGTACTTGTCTAATAATTCCAGAAAGAATTATTATAAGTACATACTCACCCAATAGAAAGTATATTCCCATATAGTCCAAAAATATTTTTATGTGTCCATTGACATCAGGAAGTCACACAAAAATATAAACTGATTAAACCATGTATCCGTGACAAAAATTATTTTCACACCCTTAAACAACCTGCTATCACATAACCACATTATCATTGGCCTTAAACTACAGAACATGTATGAGTGCTAACAAAACTTACTAAACCTGTAAGTCTTCAATTTTATCCTCAACACATTGTGCAGTAAACATACCACATACAATACAATATCATTCGCCTCAAACTATAAAACAGAAATAAGTAATAACATAACTTACTAAGCCGAGGAGTGCTCCCGACATCAGACAGCGTGTATCCCTATAGCGTTCTACTTGGGCAACATCTTGTTCTCAATAAGTAATGCTGTATACATAAAGAAGGACCGCTACAATGTAGCAAACGCAGCTGTCGTCTTATCTTGTCTAGTTCAATGATCACTCCATGACTCTGTTCAATACATATAAAAAATTATATGTGAACGTAATAATATAAAGTAACCCTTCTCAAAAATCTTACTGAGTAAGGTTCAACTCATCCCACTCCTATATTCACGTCAGTGGGCCTGATTCACAGAACTAACTTACGTCAAAACGTAAACGTAAACGTAAAGTTAGTACTTTTAGGTATTCACAGAATACACTTACTCATTTTGGTATTCACAGAATAGTACTAACTTTACGTTTACGTTTACGTTTTTGACGTAAGTTAGTTCTGTGAATCAGGCCCACTGGGCCTGATTCACAGAACTAACTTACGTCAAAAACGTAAACGTAAACGTAAAGTTAGTACTATTCTGTGAATACCAAAATGAGTAAGTTCATTCTGTGAATACCAAAATGAGTAAGTGTATTCTGTGAATACCTAAAAAGTACTAACTTTACGTTTACGTTTTTGACATAAGTTAGTTCTGTGAATCAGGCCCAGTGTTTCTATCCACAAACATGAGTGTCGCTGCAGCATTCTTCTTTTTTTTAAACAGTGTACAGTGAATATAGTAACTGAATTGCAGCAATCTTTTAGCATACATTTTGATCAGAGCAGACATTATCAAGATTAGGACATGTTTATACATTTGGAATGGAGCCTTTATGGCTATTGACATTTCAGTCCACAGCAGGTAACACATTGAAAATGTGATGCCCCCCTCCTCAGCACCCCCATTCCTCCCCAGCACCCCCCTACTCAGTACCCTCAGAAAGTGCGCCAGTTGCCCCACACCTTTTCCCATTTCTGGGGCAGCCCCTGCTTTGATAGACCACTTGATCCACCCGTTGGCACCAGTCCAAGTCTGATTCCCAGTCTATAACTTGTGGGGGAATCACTGTGCCCCATGCCCGTGCACTATTGTACTTAGCCACCCCTGCAGCAACCATCAGTCAAATGTTCTGGTATTTTGGCCAGGCCCCTTCCCCTGTTATAGTCAATAGCCGTTTTGCGTCTAAGGGAACCTCTAGAGCTAGCAACCGAGTCATTCTATGTATCACTTCTCCCCAATATATTTGTATTATCCGGATGTACCGCCCCCTGGATGTGAAAGAATGTGCCTTCCTGACCACACCCCCGCAGGCAGAGTGCAGTTTCTCCCCTTCCTATCTTCTGCAGTGGTACTCTAGAGTAGTACGATCTATGTAGGATTCTCAGTTGCACAGAATCCAAAACGGGTATGAATCGCTATCTCTCGTGGGCTTTGCAGGGCCTCTGTCCAATAGTCTTCATTAAAGGCTCCCAAGTCTCCTTCCCAGGCCTCTCTCTCAAAGGCACCACCGAGTCAGGGAAGTTATTAACTATTTTTTTGTAAAAGTAGAAATGGCCTTATCCGTTATGGATTCTGTATGCAGCATTCTTCTTAAGCGCCATATTGTCCCTCCCTGTATGTTGCGATAGTCATTAAAATAAACTGCTCAGAGGCAATGATCACAATAAATGTTTACAAATCCAGGAAATATCTAATAACTGGCCTCTATATACATAAGAAGAGGCGTACCGTTTTTTTTACAATAAACACTCCACATTAAAGGTAGTTGTTTCAGAGTCAAAAGAATAACCCTGGAATCCATTTATGAACTGCAACGGTCATCTCATAAAAGCCCGGTGATGTATTTCTAATCTAATCTAATCTAATCTATGCTAGTCAAGTTGTAAAGCACGTGGCTACATGAAGGCTTCCCAGCACTAATCCAAACCAGCAGATCATTGAAACCAACCCAACTGAGAGCTGAGCATGGTACAATTATTTAACACAAAGCCATATCTTAAGAGCCTTCTTGAAGGCGGATTCTGATTCCAACAGACGCAGTTCGAGTGGCAAGGAGTTCCATAGTCTGGGCACTAGGTGTTTGAAGGAACGACCACCCCATATGGATCTGCAAATCCTGGTGTTCGTTGCAAGAAAGGAGTTGGCTGATCTTAGAACTCTTCCAGGGTTATAAGATTTGATGAGAGCGTGAAAGAATTTGAGGTCCCTTCCTGTGTAAGGGCCTACGTGTGATGCACAGAGATTTTAACCGTACCTGTTGCTCTAAATGTTACCAACGAAGGTTGGCCAAGGCTCTCCTTGTGGACAGGTGCCCAGGGATTTTAAAGAGGAGACGAGCTGCTGTGTTTTAGATGGTCCGTAATCTTTTCTTAATGTAGTGTGGGGATCCTAGATATAGGGAGTTCTTGTAGACCAGCTAGGAGATAAGGGCCTGAACGGTGAGTCTTTGTGACAAAGAAGGCAGGAGATCTTTCCCTAGAAGTCTGAGTATTCCAAAACACTTCGCTACTAGTGTGTTGGCCTGTGCTTCCATTGTGAGCATGTCATCTAACCACATAGCCAGACTTTTTGTTTAGTTTTTCAGGCTTGGTGTGGCCCCAAGACATTCCGGCCAGGGTAGTGTCTACCTTTTGGATTTGGTGTTCCCTAACAACATGAGCTCTGTCTTGTGCCCGTTTAGTTTGAGGGAACAGTTGGCAACCTACTTAAGGGAGGGGACAAGTTGTTTGCAGTTTGAGCATAGTTCCAGAGCGATTGATACAACTAATTGTGTATCATATGCATACAATATTATATTCGGGCCAAAAGATTGAACTAACTCTGCTAGGGGGCGCTTGTGAAAGTTAAAAATAGTGGGGCTTAATGTGGAGCCATGTGGTGCTTTGCATTTCAGAGATGAGATGCCCAAAAGACATGTTTGGAACAATACCTGGAAGATGAGCCATCGTAGTGCTCTGTCGCCTATCCCTACCTCTGCAATCATATTGATAAGTGTTGTATGATCCACCGTATCAAAAGCTGTGCTTCGATCTAGGAGGATGATTGCCCCTGAGCCTCCCTGAACTAGAAGTTGCCTATGTTCTTCTGTTACGGCTAGCAGTGCAGTCCAATGCTGTGCTGTGGTCTGAAACCGTTTGGGTGTAGTGTAGGAGAATGTTGGATTCCGGAAAGATGGAGAGATGTTGGCCACATTTTTTCTCCAGGAGTTTGGATACACCTGGCAGCAGGGAGATGGGCCTGTAATATCCCAGGCATGAGGGGTCTAAATTTGACTTCTTAGGCAGTGGCTTTACCACTGCATGTTTCCATTGTTGGGGGGCTGTGCCAGAGGAAAGTGACAGGTTCAACATTTCTAATAATACTTGAACGATGCTCTCAGGGCCTTGTTTTAGGATGCGAGGGGAGCTGCATCAAGAGGGGAGCCTGACTTCACCGGCTAAGTAGAGTCAAGAGTTGGTTGTGGGTAATCGGGGGAAGACCAAGAGGCCAACATCTTGGCAGATCGAGGGTGGAGTGCCTGCAGGGGGCTTAGTCTCCTTTATATTGTCGAGGAATGATGAATAGAAGAAATTTACCTGTATGATACTCCCTATCATTCTCTATATGTACTTTATAATAAAAGTATACAAAAAGAATCCGGCTCACCCTACAAACTTATATATACACCATTACATTAGGCTCTCTACAATAAAGCTATTTGTTCTAAAAATCGAAGAGTAACCCTGCTATCCATCATATAATTCATCACTATAGTCCAATAATCAATAACTAATCTCTACCTAATAGTTCGAAGTAATCTTATAGAGAAATGCATTACTCACTTTTGTCCTATCAAGATGGAGAATTACCATCTTTTTAGGTGACTAATAATATGTATTATGTAATGTGGTAGATTACATATTGCCTTTCCATTGATCTGTACCTAAGTAATTGAGTAATTAAGTTGTTTTATGTTATTTGGGGGATAATCTGTTTTTTACCAGTTTTTTTTTCCTTGACTTGTCCATATTGATGTCAATGGACACATCAAAAATATTTTTTGACTATCCTGGAATATATCTTTTATTGGGTGAGTGTGTACTTATAATATTTCTTTCTAGTATTATTATGCATATTCTGATAAGAAATGTATATATAGATTTGACTTATGTGGTTTTTTCAGTGTAAAATTGGCAACAATTTGTAATTAAGGTATGTGGTTTGAGGTCACCTCTTACAGCGTATTACGGAAGGTGGGATGATTTCAGCCTCTTTTCTTTCTTGCACTTGGTGACGGAGAGGCAATTTTAATGTGTCGCACTTGAGTTTCATTGTAATAAATTCAGTTTTTTGCATTAGTGGATTAATTAATAAGGTTTTCATACATGGTGTTGATGTTGATGGAATTATGGGTTTCCAAACACAGTGTTTTCAATACATCAACATACATAAATTTGTAAAATAAGATTTTGAGTTGCAAGAAAAGGCAACTTTAGTTTGTTAGTTTGTTTGTTGTGAGAGAAATTACTTTTAAAAAGTTATATTTTGTTCGCTCTTAGCCCTGATGAAGTTGCAGACAACACGCCAGTACGATGAAAAACATGTTGGCTAGAGGCTCGAAGATCAAATTAAAGGGCGAAAAATTTGAATAATTTATTGTGGACTTTTAATTTTGTGTGCTCAAAGGAAATTTTAATTTTTTTACTTGTATGGTTCTTCAGGGTTGTTTGGTGGCCTCCTTTCAGAGCACCTTTGGAATGATACGATTTTTAAACAATATATTTTATGATTGTTTTTGAGTACGTTAACATTTATACCCAACCACCTGGAGATTTGAAATACATATATTCTTTGTCTGATACTACATATGTCAGCTTATGTAATTATGATTATAGAATAGATTCCTGTACCTATACATCTTGTTATTTTACACTTTCTATAAAAGTATAACAGCCTCGACCATGAAAAGCATCCACTCGGGGGCCCCCACCGACCCCTGCCCCCCTCACATCTACCACAGAGCCGTGGCCGCCATCGCACCCAAACTACAACGCACCATCAACACCACCTTCAAAACAGGCACCTTCCCAGACGACTGGAAGCGCGCAGAACTCAGACCCCTGCTCAAGAAGCCCACAGCTGACCCCACCGACCTCAAGAACTATCGGCCCATCTCGCTCCTCCCCTTCGCAGCCAAAGTTGCAGAGAAAACAGTCAACAGGAAACTGACACGATTCATTGAAGAGAACGCCGTCCTCGACCCATCCCAATCCGGATTCCGAAGCAACCACAGCACAGAGACCGCCCTACTCGCCGCCACAGACGACATCCGCACCCTCCTGGACCAAGGCCACTCTGCAGCCCTCATCCTACTCGACCTATCAGCGGCCTTCGACACCGTCTCCCATCGGACACTAGTCGTCAGACTACACGACGCAGGCATAGAAGGAACAGCCCTGGACTGGATCCGATCATTCCTCACCGGAAGAAGCCAAAGGATCAGACTCCCACCCTTCCACTCCGACCCCACGAAAATCACCTGCGGAGTCCCACAGGGTTCATCACTGAGCCCCACCCTCTTCAACATTTACATGGCCCCCCTCACAGCCATCGTCCGACAACACGGCCTCAACATTGTAACCTACGCCGACGACACCCAGCTCATCCTCTCCCTCACCAAAGACCCCACCACTGCCAAACTCAACTTCCAGAAAGGAATGCAAGACGTCGCAGTCTGGATGACCAACAGCTGCCTGAAGCTCAATGCCGAGAAGACAGAAGTCCTCATCCTCGGTACCACCCCTTCTGCATGGGACAGCACCTGGTGGCCGACCGCCGTTGGAAGCCCACCTACCCCCTCAGACCACGCCAAGAAACTCGGCATCGTACTCGACTCATCACTCTCCATGAACCGACAGGTCAATGCCGTCACCTCCAGCTGCTTCAACACCCTCCGCATCCTCCTCAAGACCTTCAAGTGGATCCCCCCTGAGTCAAGGAAGACAGTCACCCACGCACTCATCACCAGCAGACTGGACTATGGAAACGCACTCTACGCCGGCATCAACAAGTCCCTACTCCGCAAACTCCAGACAGTACAGAACACCGCCGCCAGACTCGTCCTCGGCATCCCCCGACATGAACACATCAGCCAACACCTACGAAGTCTCCACTGGCTCCCCGTGGAGAAAAGAGTCACTTTCAAAATCCTCACTCACGCCTACAAATGCCTACACAACAACGGACCCAAATACCTCAACGACAGAATCAACTTCCACGTACCCAAAAGAAACCTCCGATCTTCCAACCTCGCACTGGCCAAAACCCCGCGCATCCACAGAGCCAGAGCAGGCGGAAGATCCTTATCTCACATTGCAGCCAAGACCTGTGATCCAGCGCGATATCAGCAAACAACATTCATACACCAGATACTCACTTGGGCCCATACATTCACACTACGCTAATACTTACGCTGGGTTTTATCAGTTGTTACTCTCTATCAAAATCCCTGCTACCAATTACCTTCTGATTGAAGAGTAATGACTTACCAATGAATCCTTTGCTAATTGGGAAATTTAAAATGAGTGACATTCATTATAATACATAATCCTGAAATAACCACTGAGTCAGGAAGTTTTAAAATGTTTATCTAAAGATTTAGCAGAGTAAAATACAGAGCCACATGGTACTTAATCGCAATACCCAAGATTAAGCATAGAAATGATTATTGCTAATCAATGACGGTGTTTAAAGAAAAGGAGAAGATAGAGACAGCAGCGCAACTAAAGGTTGCATTATATTTACCTAAGTGCGAGAATCAAAACCCCTTAGCCAAGGAGTTGAAAGAATAAGACCCAGGAAGGATTAAGAGCAAAGACCTCCTCCAGGATCAGGACAGGACCGGTGACCTCTCTACAACGACGCCTGCGTCGTTCCCTCTCTGATACTCGGCTTCTCCTCGATTCTCCCGTGCCTTCCTTCTAATGGACTCTGTCGCCCCCTCCTCAGGACCTCTTCTGGACAAGGACTCGGTCTGCAATCGGTCAGCTTGGCGGTCTGGAGCTAAGCGCGCTCTGGCAGCATGGACGCCTGTTCTTCATGAACGCATGCTCTCATGGAAACTTGCTCTCCTGTGCTTCAAAACTTCCGACCACCTAATTAACAAATTCTATATCTATTATACCCTTCTACGCCCATGTACCTCCCCTTAATGTTACTAAAATATGGGACCACTACTTCTGATTGGACAGGGACAGGGGGTGGATTCTCGCACCATATCAATTTGGCTTAAATTGTAAAGCCTATTGTCTTTACGTTCCCACCCCTTCAAATTAATACATTCGCTTTATTTCCCACCCGTCTCATGACAAATGTAAACCAATTTTCACAGACATTGTATCAATGTGCGACAGGAAAAGCAATAGTACAACATCTTCGGCCATCAGGTCGCGGCCTTGGACTTCGTCCAGGTTGACTTCATTTGGCAGGCACACAGGACACATGCACAGAATCAGTTGCCTCTCGAGTTTCAGAACACCAACCCAGGCCCAAATTTACGAACTAATAAAAGTGCAAGAAGAAAATATTAGAATCCCAAATAAAATGTTTCACTGTATACCCACTATTTCTATTCATTTCCCATTTAAATTATATATTCTAACCCGCGTTAGTAGCGTTAGGAAACGACAATTTAGTAATGACATGAGAGCAAGCTGAAGCATGTGAAAACATCAAGCAGCCATTTTAATGCACACTGCGCAGAAGCAGAAGTTTCCCACCAAGCAAAGAAAGACGTCACACCATGTGATATGGTTGCGACATGCGCATTGAGTTTTCCCGCGCATAGCGGCCATTTTGAATTACAAACAAGCGTTATTCATTAGTAAAACATATAGACAAGCATCCCTTTCTTTTGTGTCATGAATGCAAAGGTTAGTATTAACAATACAAGTTTAATAAATTAATACTGTGAGGAGGATTGAATACAAGCAAGTTTCATTTATGAAACCTTGCTCCATCAATCCCTCTCTGATGGCGTATCTGAGCCATCAAAAAACATTACCCTCAATCAGATGCCAACTTCTAGCAAATTACTTCATTCTCGTCTTTATTCTTTCTATTTTTACAATCTCCTTTTAATTTCTTGTATAATTCACTTCTCCACTCTTCAAGTTCGATTTCATCTACCTTTCGTTTCTTTCCTCTTCCTGTCACCTTATATGTTCCATTCTTTTTACAGCATTTGCACCATATTGTTATTGCCAAAATTATTATTGCTATCCCTGCTAAGGGTACTAATATTTGACCTATAAGTCCTTTCCCTATATTAGCAAACCAGGTTCCAATTGACGATATACTATTTGTCAATCTTTCCCATACACTATCAACTTCCAGTGGTTTAAGTTCTTTCTCAAGTTTAGTTATATTCTGTATATACGTTCCAATTTCTGCACTCTTATCAGGAATATAGGTGCAACAATGTTTCGTCTTCAATAATTTACAGACTCCGCCCTCTTTTGCCAATATAATATCAAGAGCAAGTCGATTTTGCATAACCATAGACCTAATCGCAACCATCTCCGCATTAATCATTAGAAATCCTCCAGCAGTATCCGTTGATAAACGATCAACTACTGTAGACAATTTACATATTTTCCTTGAGTTCAGAATTATTCCCACTGAAGGTATCAATGCACCAAATATATCACCTACAATTTCTGAAAAACTAGCTCTTCTACTACTTATTAATTCACTATTGTTTTCATTGCTCTCAGTGTTTCTTTTTACGTGGTATATCTTTGGAAATACTATTCCAAAATAACAACTTCCATACCACCTTGCAGGAAGCCTAAAGTAAGCCTTATTCCCATACACATAATAGATTCCAGGAAAAACTGAATCTGTTCCTCCTTTGAGTCCCCAACCTCCAAGAATTAAAAATTGTGTTCACATTCACTGGTACCGATGAAAACATTGTTATAATCAGTCTTTAACCTATGAAGACAAATTTTTCCTGTCTTTACGAAATCCAGAGCCATAGCAGCTTGAGCCTTGCCAGGTGTGTAACTCCCTTCTTTCTCCGCCCAAGGTGGCAAATGAGCCTTATGCTCAGAAGCTTTCTTTTGAAAATCTTGTCTTCTATCTTCTACTAAATTCAAAAATATCTTTTCTTCTTCAAGTAAAGAACATGTTCGATTGTGTCTATGTGCATGTGTTATGTCTATTGATTTCATTGTTAAGAAAAATTCTCCCATAAACTGTGCGTCTTGACTACTAAGCACTGGGTTCATACTCTTGCGAATCGGAACCTCAGAAAATATCACATCTAAGTTTGAATAATAATACTGAAGTCTCCCTGTTCTATAAAATAAACTAGACAAAACACTACATGATATGCCATATGTCAGTGGTAAATGGTAAATGGTGATATGTTAATCCTTCTGCTACTGATTCAGGTAACTTCATACAGACATAACAATTACTAACTTCCATTGTGTCTACATATTGAAACAATAACTTTGTGAAAACGTTTAAACTATTGTCGTTGTCAGCTACTTCATGATGAATTTCTGGTTCACTTTCTGCCATTAGTTCTACTCTATTGCCCTTCATGTTTGCTGTCCTCCCTTTAGTTTCATTATTAATCTTTTTATCTATTATCATAAGGTAAGGAACTGCTACAATCAGGACTAACCATACTATAAGCACCATTACTAGACTACATATGCATATTGCACAGCATCTTCTACAACATTTCTGTTTTGGTCTCCCAGTAACTCTATCATCAGGCATTTTTCGACAAGGAAGATTGCTCTTCTTATCTTTTCTTCTTTTCTTTAGCTTATTCTTTTGCTTAGTCAGGGTGGTCTTGTTTCTTCTTCGTATGTCAATTCTGCACTTGTTCCTTCGCCACCACTGTCACTTGATTCTGAGCTTTCAAAATCTTCAAGAATGATATAAGTCCAGTCAGGACCCTTGAATTTGTTATTCACAAGTTTCAGTCTTTTGCTTCTTCTTTTCGCAGTTTTATTTTCTTGCTCGGTTTGACTTGATACTTCAGGTACTTGATCTGGATCTTCACTTTTGGTTGTTATGTGGTACTTTACTCCTTTAATGACACTCGGCCAATGATCTCCTTTTCTTGTTTTCTTTGTTGGCACTGTTTCTTTGTTTTCGTCTTTAGAGATCTCGTTAATTTCACTGCTTAGCACTGTTTCGTTTTCTTCAATTACTGTGTTTCTTGTTTGCTCCTTTTCAGGTCTAATTAGTTTCTCTGTAACAGCTCCACTGTGAGTTTCCAATAATTGACCTTGTTCTTTATTTATTTCTTCAAGTTCATGTTTTTCAAGGTTTTCTTCTTCTGTGTACTCTTCTTGATCTAACTTGTTCTGATCAGGGCTTATTGCACTGTGAACTTCTGCAGCCTGACCGGATTCTTCTAGACCTGTCTGTCCCTGATCAAAGTCTATTAGGTCTTCACTGTTTTGAGTCCAGTTTTCTTTCCCTATCTGACCTTGTTCAGGATTTCTTAGTGTCTTTTCTTCTTGTTCCTGAACTGCTTCTTCTTCACCTATCTGATCTTCTTCAATTTCTTCCAATTTCGCTTGACTTCTTGTTCTGTGGTATACTTCAGGAACTTCTACCACTGGTATCCAATCCTGACTTGTGCTCGGTTGTTCTTCTTCAGCTTCTCTGGAATCTCGAACTTGAGATCCTACAGCTGGGCAACCTTCAGCCTCTTCAGTGATTGGCGTTGTCTGAGGATTCTCTTCCTCGGGATCTGGTACTCTCTTGGTGTGACTTACATGAATCCAATTAGGAAATCCGGCACACTTCACTGCTGTATTCGTTGTCAGTATGACTTGACATGGTCTGCCCCATCTAGGTGATAGACACGTTTCTCTGCTGTGATTCTTCACTACCACCCAGTCACCAGGATTCAGATCACGTTCTTGCTCGGGCTGCCTGGAAACTGCGTCTTCTCCAACCTGATGAGAGACAGAACGCACTAGGTCAGCCAATCCTTTGAAATAGTCCAGAACCATATCATCAGATATATTCACCAGTTTGTTTGTGGGAACATGTGTTTGTCTCATTGCTCTTCCCATCATTATTTCATGTGGGCTCACTCCCGTGGTTCTGTCAGGTATACTTCTGAGTCCCATTAAAACGAGTGGCAATGCATCTGGCCACTCTAATGATGTGGATGCACACATTTTTCCCAATCTTGACTTTATAGTGCCATTCAATTGTTCAACCACTCCAGAAGCTTCTGGACGATATGCACAGTGCAGTTTCTGTTGGATTTGGAATGCTTCACAGATTATTTGAATCACTTCGCTGTTAAAATGTTTTCCTCTATCTGATTCCAAAGTTACTGGAAAACCAAACCTAGGAATGAGCTCTCGTAGCAACAGTTTTGCAACTGTAATGCTGTCATTTCTCCTAGTAGGGTAAGCCTCCACCCACTTTGAAAACAGACATACTAGGACTAGTACATATTTCAGCCCTCTACATGGTGGTAACTGTATGAAATCAAACTGAAGTCTCATAAATGGACCCTCTGCCTTTCCAATTTTTCCAAATCCAATTACTGTCTTCCTCCCCGGATTATGCATCTGGCAAGTTAGACATCTCTGGCAAAGACTCTCTGCAACAGCCCTGAATTTGGGATTGTACCAATTTTGTCTGACAAGCCTAATCATTGCATCTCTTCCTATGTGTGTGTCTCCATGATGCATTCTAGCCATTTGTGAGAGTAAACAGTCTGGCATGACTGGTCTGCCATCAGCACTGATCCACACTTCATCATCTCCTCTTTGGGAACAACCCACTTTGATCCACAAATTCTTCTCACTTTCATCAACCTCATCTTGCAATTTCTTGACGTCATTCCAAGTTTCAGGTGGCATATACAGCATAAGTTGGCAGCTGATTCCCATTCTTTCCACCCTCTTATTGACTGACATTCTGGTTTTGGCACAATGTTGAGCCACCAGATCTGCATATCTGTTGCCGACTACCACCCAGTCATCTCTTGACTGGTGTGCGGCACATTTCACCACAGCCAATTCTTTTGGTGATTGTATTGCTTCTAGCAATTCCCTTACAAATTGTCCATTTTTAATTGGGGATCCTGAAGAAGTCATGAAATCCCTCTGCATCCATAGTTGGCCAAAATCGTGCACAACCCCGTAACCATATTGGCTGTCTGTAAATATGCAAAAACAACAGTTGATGGTCAGAATGCAGAACAATGTCATACATTCACCCCAGTACAGAGATCTGGGCCTAAATCCAACGTTTTTTTGCTCACCATGCCATTCCAGTTTGAACACAGCCATATGCAAATCAGTCTTGACCCTGTGCCTCATGGGAACAGTCCAGCCCGAACTGCCATGCCAGGTCCTCCCTGGACTGGAAACAAGCATCCTAGGACCAGTTTCGGGGTTTCACCCCTCTTCAGCCAGGATAGCTTGATTCCAGTGGCATGGAGAGCACGGGACCCACGTCTGGGCATACCCGTCCCACTCGGGGTGACAAATGCAAAAACAACAGTTGATGGACAGAATGCAGAACAATGTCATACATTCACCCCAGTACAGAGATCTGGGCCTAAATCCATCGTTTTTTTGCTCACCATGCCATTCCAGTTTGAACCCAGCCATATGCAAATCAGTCTTGACCCTGTGCCTCATGGGAACAGTCCAGCCCGAACTGCCAAGCCAGGTCCTCCCTGGACTGGAAACAAGCATCCTAGGACCAGTTTCGGGGTTTCACCCCTCTTCAGCCAGGATAGCTTGATTCCAGTGGCATGGAGAGCACGGGACCCACGTCTGGGCATACCCGTCCCACTCGGGGTGACAAATGCAAAAACAACAGTTGATGGACAGAATGCAGAACAATGTCATACATTCACCCCAGTACATATGGCCATGTCTGAACTGGGGTGGTGGAGTGAGCTAAAGAATGATGATGGATTAAACCCAGATCAGTTGACTGGGGGTGAGTGTTTGATTAGCTCAAGCGCTCCGTCCATCATCCCCTTTGGTATCGCTTTGTTCGCCCTAAGTTGGCAGGGTATGCCCAGACGTGGGTCCCTTGCTCACTTTGCCACTGGATTCAAGCTAGCCTGGCTGATGACGGCTGAATAGCCAGAAACCGGTCCCAGGATGCTTGTTTCCGGTCCAGGGAAGACATGGCTTGGCAGTTCGGGCTGGACTGTTCCCATGAGGCACAGGGTCAGACTGATTTGCATATGGCCATGTCTGAACTGGGGTGGTGGAGTGAGATAAAGGTTGATGATGGATTAAACCCAGATCAGTTGACTGGGGGTGAGTGTTTGATTAGCTCAAGCGCTCCATCCATCATCCCCTTTGGTATCGCTTTGTTCGCCCTAAGTTGGCAGGGTATGCCCAGACGTGGGTCCCTTGCTCACTTTGCCACTGGATTCAAGCTAGCCTGGCTGATGACGGCTGAATAGCCAGAAACCGGTCCCAGAATGCTTGTTTCCGGTCCAGGGAAGACATGGCTTGGCAGTTCGGGCTGGACTGTTCCCATGAGGCACAGGGTCAGACTGATTTGCATATGGCCATGTCTGAACTGGGGTGGTGGAGTGAGCTAAAGAATGATGATGGATTAAACCCAGATCAGTTGACTGGGGGTGAGTGTTTGATTAGCTCAAGCGCTCCGTCCATCATCCCCTTTGGTATTGCTTTGTTCGCCCTAAGTTGGCAGGGTATGCCCAGACGTGGGTCCCTTGCTCACTTTGCCACTGGATTCAAGCTAGCCTGGCTGATGACGGCTGAATAGCCAGAAACCGGTCCCAGGATGCTTGTTTCCGGTCCAGGGAAGACATGGCTTGGCAGTTCGGGCTGGACTGTGCCCATGAGGCACAGGGTCAGACTGATTTGCATATGGCCATGTCTGAACTGGGGTGGTGGAGTGAGCTAAAGAATGATGATGGATTAAACCCAGATCAGTTGACTGGGGGTGAGTGTTTGATTTGCTCAAACGCTCCGTCCATCGTCCCCTTTGGTATCGCTTTGTTCGCCCTAAGTTGGCAGGGTATGCCCAGACGTGGGTCCCTTGCTCACTTTGCCACTGGATTCAAGCTAGCCTGGCTGATGACGGCTGAATGGCCAGAAACCGGTCCCAGGATGCTTGTTTCCGGTCCAGGGAAGACATGGCTTGGCAGTTCGGGCTGGACTGTTCCCATGAGGCACAGGGTCAGACTGATTTACATATGGCCATGTCTGAACTGGGGTGGTGGAGTGAGCTAAAGAATGATGATGGATTAAACCCAGATCAGTTGACTGGGGGTGAGTGTTTGATTTGCTCAAACGCTCCGTCCATCGTCCCCTTTGGTATCGCTTTGTTCGCCCTAAGTTGGCAGGGTATGCCCAGACGTGGGTCCCTTGCTCACTTTGCCACTGGATTCAATTTAGCCTGGCTGATGACGGCTGAATGGCCAGAAACCGGTCCCAGGATGCTTGTTTCCGGTCCAGGGAAGACATGGCTTGGCAGTTCGGGCTGGACTGTTCCCATGAGGCACAGGGTCAGACTGATTTGCATATGGCCATGTCTGAACTGGGGTGGTGGAGTGAGCTAAAGAATGATGATGGATTAAACCCAGATCAGTTGACTGGGGGTGAGTGTTTGATTTGCTCAAACGCTCCGTCCATCGTCCCCTTTGGTATCGCTTTGTTCGCCCTAAGTTGGCAGGGTATGCCCAGACGTGGGTCCCTTGCTCACTTTGCCACTGGATTCAAGCTAGCCTGGCTGATGACGGCTGAATGGCCAGAAACCGGTCCCAGGATGCTTGTTTCCGGTCCAGGGAAGACATGGCTTGGCAGTTCGGGCTGGACTGTTCCCATGAGGCACAGGGTCAGACTGATTTGCATATGGCCATGTCTGAACTGGGGTGGTGGAGTGAGCTAAAGAATGATGATGGATTAAACCCAGATCAGTTGACTGGGGGTGAGTGTTTGATTTGCTCAAACGCTCCATCCATCGTCCCCTTTGGTATCGCTTAGTTCGAGTTCTTGTCAACAGAATGACAACTGCATGTGGAACATACACTTTTACAGGGTGTCCCATCACAATTGACTCACTTTGTTCAATGCTCAAACAAGTAGCCGCCACTGCTTTTAAGCATCCTGGCAACGCGGCTGCTACTGGGTCCAATGTAGCAGAAAAATATGCTATAGGACGTCTTTCTAGTCCATGTCTTTGAGTTAGGACAGAAAGTGCACAATTTTCTCTCTCATGACAGAACAATGCAAATTCTCTTTATAATCAGGCATGCCTAAGGCAGGTGCTGAACATAGGGCATTTCTCAATTTTACAAAGGCTTCTACACTTTCATCCTCCCACTCCACAGGGTCCTTTGCTTTCTTTTTTGTCATGTTAATTAAGGGCTTAGCTAACATGGAAAATCTTGGTATCCATTGTCGACAGTAACCTACTATTCCTAGGAACATTCTCACTTGTCTTTGTGTTACAGGCATTTGCATTTTCTTTATTAAAGCTACTCTTTCAGCTGTTACTCTTCTTTTTCCTCTCTCAATTTGGTGTCCCAGATACTTAACAGCTGTTGTACAGAATTGCAATTTTTCAGGTGAGACTTTATGTCCTTCTTCTGCCAAAAGATTTAATAATGCTATGGAATCAATAACACAGTCCTCTCTGGTGTTCGATGCCACCAATAAGTCGTCGATATATTGGACTAAGACTGAGCTTCCTGGCATCACTAGTTTTTCAAGGCACTTTTTCAGTATCTGGTTGAAAATAGAAGGACTTTCTGAGTACCCCTGAGGAACACGATTCCACACATAAACCTTGTTCTCAAATTTAAATGAGAAAAGATACTGGCTGTCTGGATGTAATGGTATTGAAAAGAACGCTTGACACAAATCAATTACTGTGAACCATCCTGCACTCCACGGAATCTGGTATAGAATTACTGCAGGATTTGGTACTATGGGACAACATGGTTCTACAATCTTATTTATTTTCCTCAGGTCCTGAACAATCCTATATTTTCCACTAGGTTTCTTTAATCCCATTATTGGTGAATTACATGGGCTACTCATTACTTCTTTTAGTATGTTTTGTTCTACCATTCGATTTATTTCTTCAATGACTCCTGCTTTTACTTCTGCACTCATTTTGTACTGTCTGGTATTTGGGAAAATTGCACCTTCCTTTACAGTAATTTTAACTGGATCTATTTTAGCCATAAGTCCTACTTCCTTTCCGGTGAAATCCCATACTATGGGGTTTACTGTATCTTTTAATTCTTCTGGCAACTCATCTTTTGTTATTAACGAAAACATCTCGTCTACTTCTGTACCTTGTTTTGCAATCATAATTTTATATACATGATCTTCATCTGGTGTCTGAACTGCCACACCATCCGGTGTGCAGAAAATGGTACAATTCATCTTGCACAACAAATCCCTACCTAATAAGTTTACTGGACTAGAATCACACACTACAAATTGATGCATTTCTCGGAAGTTTCCAATTTTAACTTCCATAGGTTCGGTAAGAGGTGTTCTAATCCGCTGATTAGCTACCCCCACTACTTGGATATTTTCACCAGAGAGAGGAAGGTCTGGAATGTCTGCTGTTCTCACAGTAGACCGGGTAGCACCAGTGTCCAAAAGGAAAGTAATATTATTACCTTTCACATTCCCTTCAACATATGGACCTGACTGATCTACCTGTAAGGATGCGCCAAGTATACACTCCTTCTTCCCCTCTCCTAGGCACCGTCATGGACTGTATTGACAGAAATCGTCCTGCAAAAGAAATTGTGATGTCATATAATCATTCTTACCACTTCCTCCCTGATATCCGATGTCTGTACCATGCTTTGCTCTGCTTACATTACCCTGAATAGGTGCAGGTGGCAACTGACTCTGAGGATTTGCACCCTGCTGTGAGTCATTCTGCGTCTGTGGATTTAAATTTTGATTTGGGCCATTATTATTCCGAATCTTTTTACATTCATCCTTCCATGCCCCAATTTTCCGCATCCATGACAAGGAAATTTCTTTTTAGCTTCTTCTCTACTCATTCGTCCTCTAAATTTTCCACCATTCCCAGCATCACTATTCGTTCCAGAATCTTTTCCTGGATTTTCACTCGGATTTTCCAAATTAATTCCCTGTTTCTCAGCCATTTTCACCTGAGCCCACATTACTTTTTCCTGCAATTTCTTGTGTCTATCCTCAATATCGTCTCCACAATATTTTGCATACTTCAAAATCTCGTCAATGGGCTTTCCCTGCCAACACAGCATATGCTGTTTAATCATCTGGCAAATTTCTGGCTTCAAACTGTAAACAAATCGATACACAAACTGACTCATGTTCTTGTCTCCAATGTCCTCAAATCCACTATACTGTTTAAATACCTGAAATAGACGCTCATAGTAAGAATGTACTGATTCATTAGCTTCTTGGGTAGTTCGATCTATTTTTACCCAATCTGTTTCTTTCGGTGGTATTTTCCCTTTCAGGTAAGTTATCACTTGCTGATACTTTTTCATCACATCATTTGACGGGGCACCTGTCTTCTGATCTCTAGGATATTCATCACTAGGCCAATCGACTGTAATTTTACAATCTGTCCACAAATCGGCAGGTTCCACTATGTCAAACAAACCATCTAAATCCTTCAACAATACCTTTGACACCTTCACAAACCTATCAACCTGCTTGTACCATTCAATTGGTTTTTCTCTCAATTTTGGAAAATCATTCGTAAATGACAAAATATCCTGTCTGCTCCATGGGACATGTACATATCCTCCTCCCGCAACTTCTCGCATTGGATACATCTGGTCTGCTTTCCCTGTTTCTTTCATCACATATTCTGATGCTGTTCTACTTGTTCGTGCTTCTTCCTTTTTCTTGGCTCACCTAGTTTTCCATTTATCTAGGTCTCCCCATTTTTGCAAAACTAACATTAATTCTCTTATTTGTAATCTTCTTCCAGAGGCATTCATATTTTCTAAATCTTTGTCTGAAAATTCTGCTCTATAGGGTTTCTGTAGTACCTTTGATCTCCCTATTTCTATTCCCATCTGTAGTGCTAAATTGGATAATTTTTCATGGAATATCCTTACATTTCTGGTGATACTCCTACACAAGAACAATAATTCTTCTTCATCATAGGTATTTAAGCGTTCTAGTCCTACATTTCCTGCTATTATTTCTTCTAATTCTACTTTCAATTTATGAATGTCCATTATTTTCGGAGGTGTGCACTGTTTAACTGACCCTTGCACCCATTTTTCTAGATCTTCAGGTGTTACTATGGTGGCACTTTTTGCTCCCGATGAAGTTATTAAACTTACATCTTTTGAACATCCAGGTACATCTTTTCTGGGAGTGCTATTTACAGAACCTTGAATAGGCAAGTCCATGAGTGATATTGTGGATTCACAGTCACTAAATTGATCCTCAATTATAACTGGAGCTTCAGGTTTTGGATTATTTGCAGGAGTAGGTGTAAGTATCGGTGGAGGACAGCTGCCCTGAGTACCATATAATGGAACTACTGGACCAATTGTTACAGGTATGGTCAACGAATCAGGATGTACTTTTATCTGGGTTATTTTCTGTATTCTGCTCTGGTCTTTTCTAGAGCTTCCTTTTCTTTGTCATGAAGTATTCTACTCGGGGTGAATTCATGCATTACCTGTGGCACTAATGGAGTTTTTGGTGGTGCACTTGGGGTGCATCCACTTGTCCCTTCCTGATATGGTGGGGGATTTCTTAACATTTCCTCCATAAATTCGTCTTCAGACTCCTCATTTCTCATTAAATGTTTTGTCTTTTCTGTGCACTTACTTCCTAATTTCTCCTCTGCTGAGAACAATGGATATAATCCTTCTGTAATCATTGCCCTTCTCCATTGTTTCATCTGACCATTCCTAGACTCATGTAGGTATCTGGGGAAAAATCCTGGATAACTCCTATTACTTCTAGATCTATCCCGCTCAAATGCCTCGGTTTCCCATTCCTCTAGAGCTTCGTACTGAGTTAATCTAGGTCTGGGTTCTAAGTCATTCATCCTCAATCTTAAGTTTTGTAGAATTCGCCCATTGAACGTGCCATTCTTGGGAAATGCTAGTATTCCATCATTTTTGGTATATTCCATCCAATTCTCCATCCAAACACAGGTATGATAACCTCTCTCCATCATCATGAATGAAGCGGGCGTTTTAGCTGGTGGAATAATAATTCCTTCTCTAGTTTTGATTGGTTTGTCCTTTTTAAAATAATTCTTAATCTTTTGTAAAAATGACATTTTTCTCCTTTCTCCGTACATCTTGGGTAAGTACCGATGTATAAAATGATATTCTGCAAAGCCTAAATATCTCCTATCCTGACGAATTCCTGTTAAAGTCGGATCGTGTTTTATCATTCAATCCTTATCCACTAAAAATTTCGCTTCTATAATTTTGACCAATCAAATGTCTGCTATCTTTTATTTCCGAGCCAATCCTTGCGCGGCCTTTTGGTGACATTTATCTGTCAACCCCTTCTTTACAATCTGCTCTTTTCTGTCCTTGCTGGTTTAACCAATCCCAGCGCGGCACCTATGACGTCAGTACTACTCCTGACTACTGACCCCTCCTTTACAAGGGTTTTTCCACACCCGCTGATTCAACCAATCTCAGCGCGGCATTTAGTGACGTCAGCTCCCTCTCCGGCAACTGACCCTCCCTTTACAAATTCGTACGCAAACTTATTTTCTCTATAATTCTTAATTAAATTTCAGTAACAACATAAAACATTCGCTATCGTGCCAGTTTCTCTAAATTCGAAAAGATAGTTTTCTCTCATACTTAGTAAAACCTTTCCGTTTACTAAACATACACTACGAGTAAAACACTTCCGTCTACTCTTCACACAAGCTCCAGAAGTACCTGTTACTTCTCCAATGTTACCCTTGCTAGGTGATATAACATCAAATTTTTACCAGCGTACTCTTTTTGCTATTACTCACACGCATAGAATCCCTAACGAGTACTGAAAGTCCTGCTTAACTGTCCAGTACTATTTCTGCCTGGCAGATAACCTCACTGCAGTATGGCTTCCACTTACCATCCTCTATTCCTTTTACCCCGGGGATTCTAGACAACATAAAACAAACTTCGAATACACGGATGTTAGTTCATAAAAATACAAATAAAAATTATCATTACCCAATTAACAAAGAGTAACCATCCTCTGATAACCAGAAAACTGATCCAGCGCGATATCAGCAAACAACATTCATACACCAGATACTCACTTGGGCCCATACAATCACACTACGCTAATACTTACGCTGGGTTTTATCAGTTGTTACTCTCTATCAAAATCCCTGCTACCAATTACCTTCTGATTGAAGAGTAATGACTTACCAATGAATCCTTTGCTAATTGGGAAATTTAAAATGAGTGACATTCATTATAATACATAATCCTGAAATAACCACTGAGTCAGGAAGTTTTAAAATGTTTATCTAAAGATTTAGCAGAGTAAAATACAGAGCCACATGGTACTTAATCGCAATACCCAAGATTAAGCATAGAAATGATTATTGCTAATCAATGACGGTGTTTAAAGAAAAGGAGAAGATAGAGACAGCAGCGCAACTAAAGGTTGCATTATATTCACCTAAGTGCGAGAACCAAAACCCCTTAGCCAAGGAGTTGAAAGAATAAGACCCAGGAAGGATGAAGAGCAAAGACCTCCTCCAGGATCAGGACAGGACCGGTGACCTCTCTACAACGACGCCTGCGTCGTTCCCCTCTCTGATACTCGGCTTCTCCTCGATTCTCCCGTGCCTTCCTTCTAATGGACTCTGCCGCCCCCTCCTCAGGACCTCTTCTGGACAAGGACTCGGTCTGCAATCGGTCAGCTTGGTGGTCTGGAGCTAAGCGCGCTCTGGCAGCATGGACGCCTGTTCTTCATGAACGCATGCTCTCATGGAAACTTGCTCTCCTGTGCTTCAAAACTTCCGACCCCCTAATTAACAAATACTATATCTATTATACCCTTCTACGCCCATGTACCTCCCCTTAATGTTACTAAAATATGGGACCACTACTTCTGATTGGACAGGGACAGGGGGTGGATTCTCGCACCATATCAATTTGGCTTAAATTGTAAAGCCTATTGTCTTTACGTTCCCACCCCTTCAAATTAATACATTCGCTTTATTTCCCACCCGTCTCATGACAAATGTAAACCAATTTTCACAGACATTGTATCAATGTGCGACAGGAAAAGCAATAGTACAACATCTTCGGCCATCAGGTCGCAGCCTTGGACTTCGTCCAGGTTGACTTCATTTGGCAGGCACACAGGACACATGCGCAGAATCAGTTGCCTCTCGAGTTTCAGAACACCAACCCAGGCCCAAATTTACGAACTAATAAAAGTGCAAGAAGAAAATATTAGAATCACAAATAAAATGTTTCACTGTATACCCACTATTTCTATTCATTTCCCATTTAAATTATATATTCTAACCCGCGTTAGTAGCGTTAGGAAACGACAATTTAGTAATGACATGAGAGCAAGCTGAAGCATGTGAAAACATCAAGCAGCCATTTTAATGCACACTGCGCAGAAGCAGAAGTTTCCCACCAAGCAAAGAAAGACGTCACACCATGTGATATGGTTGCGACATGCGCATTGAGTTTTCCCGCGCATAGCGGCCATTTTGAATTACAAACAAGCGTTATTCATTAGTAAAGCACATAGGCAAGCATCCCTTTCTTTTGTGTCGTGAATGCAAAGGTTAGTATTAACAATACAAGTTTAATAAATTAATACTGTGAGGAGGATTGAATACAAGCAAGTTTCATTTATGAAACCTTGCTCCATCACCTGGAACGAGCTACCGGCAGACATCAGACGCGCCCCCTCCCTGAACACCTTCAGGAAGACCTTCAAGACCTGGCTCTTCGGCTAAACAGATCTGCGGACCCCCCCCCTCAGCGCCTTGAGACCCTCACGGGTGAGTAGCGCGCTTACAATTCCCTGATTGATTGATTGATTGATTGAGTCTATTCAGCTATTGAAAATAAATCATCACTGCATGTATATTCTAACATGGCAAAATACCTATGTCTGGTCATGTAAATGAGGTTATATATATTATATGTGTGTTTCATGGCGGTCATGGTGTTTGTTATTGCAGAATAAATATGGATTAAAGCACAATATTTGTGGTTCGCTCTCCGTTTCTTTCCCGCGGAAGGGAAGTGGCTGCATACGGAGGAACTGGTGATATATATATATATATATTACCTACTGGCGGTCGCCAGTAGGTAGTTATAGTTAGGACCTAGTTTCCATAGGAAAAGCGTTTTTTGATTTGCCAATATCTTTGGCGCCGTTTGACAAATCTTCGCGGAATTTTCAAAATCAATGGGGCAGACCGATCAGCTCCTGTCCTGAAGGTTTCAGGGTGATTCGTCAAGCGGGGACCCGAGAAAAAAGGGGGGGGCCAAAACGTGTTTCCCCCATGTTAATTTCCATAGGAATTTTGAAACAGGTTACAGCCCGAACTGCTGAACGGAATTACACCAAATTTGGAAAAAAAGGTAGGTCTTGGTCTAGAAACCGTGCTTTTTTTAAAATGGTGTAAATCCGTTCAGTAGTTCCTGAGAAATTAAAAAAAGAAAAATATCGATATCTGAGCACGGAGGAGGAGTCGCAACTCCTCCCGAGCACGAGCTGACTTCTGATTGGCGGCCAACACTCCAAACCAGGAAATGTTGGCAGCCATCTTGTGACACGGTAACCGAGTCACAAGAAAACAGTGGAAAAAAGGTTGAAAAATAAGAAAAGGGGGCAGGGTAGAAACACCCTGACCCTCTAGGCCTGCTCAGGGGGTCCCACAAGGACCCCCAGGTCCCAAAAAAGCATTTAAAAAAAAAAAAAATTCGGCCGAATTCGCGCTGGGTGCGCGAATCCGGACGAAATTATAAAAAAAATAAAGCGCGGTCTCCCGCGCTTCTTTTGTTAAAAAGCCCCCGGGTGGGCCAGGTCCCGGCGGCAATTCTAAATTAAGGTGTGGGGGCCCATGGAGGCCCCCCCGCAGCCCCGGGGACTGCCACCTCCCCGGGGCTTTAATTAAATAAGGGCAGGGGGCCTCGCGGCCCCCCCAAGCCCCGGGGACCGCCATCTCCCCAGGGCTTTGTTAAAATTGGGGGGGGTCTGGCGGGCCCCCCCAAGCCCCGGGGACCGCCACCTCCCCGGGACTATAAGTAATAATTAGTGTGGGGGGCTCAAGCCCCCCACACTGACTTGGGGACCACCACCTCCCCGGTACTAAATATTCACATGCGGGGGTCCGTTACGGACCCCCGGCTCTGGGGACCACCACCTCCCCGGGGCTTTGAAAATGAAGGGAGGGGGGCCGCACAGCCCCCTTCCTGGAGCCCTTGATGGCCCTGGAGACCGCCACCCCGCAGGGCCGGCTCCTGCAAAGTCCCGGGGTGCCCACCCCCGAGACATTGCTGTTTGCTATGGCAGGGCGGGAGCACGGCTCCCGCCCTGCCATAGCAAGCACTGCTTTGGTTTTTGGACGCGAGAGCAGGAAACCTGCTCTCGCTTCCAAAAACCAAAGCAGATTGCTTTTGCACAAGGGGAGCTGCATGTGAGCAGTTCCCTTTGTGCAAAAGCAATGCCGGCTCCCGCAGGAGGCGGGGAGCCGGCTGGGACCGTGGGGGCATTGGGGCTACCCCCACGGTCCCCAACGGTGAGGCCAGGCCCCGGGGGATGGGGTCCCCGGGGCTAGAAGTGGCCCGTGAGCGGGGCCATGCGGCACCCGTGTTTAAAAAAAAAAAAAATCTAGGTTGGCCATGCCCCGGGGGATGGGGTCCCCGGGGCTATTCTTAGCCTGAGGAGGGGGGCCACGCAGTCCTCCTCCTTATTTTTTTTTAAAAATGGTGGCAGGCCCCGGGGGATGGGGCCCCTAGGGCTAATAGTAAATAATGGCAGTAGATCAGTGTTTTATTTTCTTCGAGTTTGGAGTCGCAACTCCAATGTGGCTCTCAGCGCGGCCCCCTCGTGTAACATCGCGTTGGCTTCGCGAAGCCACCTTAAATAAATAATTAAGTAGTATATAATGTAGAAGGTAGTGTTGTATTTGTGAAGTTGTTTTAAAAAGGTGCTGTGATTGAAGTTAATGACAAGTCGTTTTTAAAAATATATAAAATATAAAATTAATAGTTAAACTTGAAAAGTGTGTAGTGTTATAGTGCATTGAATTCATGCTTTTGTTTTGTGGATTCACGTCAAGTGCGCAAATCCACAAAAAAAGAAAAAATATGTATGTGTAAAAAAACATATAATTAGTATTATGTTATAGGGTGGCTCTAAAAAGAGCCCTTGTTTTCATTGTGACTTTGTTGTAGCTACATGTAAATGCCGATGCAGAGCTTTAGGTTGTTGAGAAAGACTTTGTTTCCTTGATCTGTGAAGTATGCTCCATCATTTCTGTAGATGTGATCCATATCAAAACGTAGATTGTTGTTATATATGGAGCCCATGCTATGGTCTCTGAGGTAAGCAGAAACAGATTTGAAATTTTTTCTAGCTTTCTCAATCTGTGGACAGAATTTATTTGACCACTTTCATTTTTGTCTTTGGCATATGTTAGAGTATACAAAGACAGTTTGAGGTAAAAGCAACATCAATTGTGCAAAGGTGTCCTTCATTAGTATTTCCAGACATTCCCCAGTCCATGTGCCTAGGTCATTGCCACCACAGTGCACAATCATGAGGTCAGGGGTTGGAGATGCAAAAGGTTTTAACCAAAGGCATCAATTGGTGCCACTTTAATCCTCTCTGTGCAATCCATTTAATATCCACATTTTGCAAAGCTAGGTCTTTGTCAATACCTCTGCGTTCAGCATACCTTTTGCACCAGAAAACATAGCTGTGTCCAACAATCCACACTGTAAGCAACTTGAAGGGATGTCTGGAAGTAATGAAACAATGTCTGTAGCTGAGGTAGTCAGTTGGTAGAATGAGAGGTATGTAAAATGGTGGACAAGATGCTGTTTTAAAAAAGTAGAGAATTGATTGGCTGTTTAAGAACATTGCACATTCAAAAATAGGGTGCATTTTACTTTCTTTAAAAAGCATGTTTCTTATTGGTTAGTAAAAAATGTTTGAAAGGTACAGTATAAAGGATAAGGTCATATTTTGCAAAGTCAACCACACCTGCTGTTTGCATTTGCAACATTGTGTGGTGAACTTGAAAATATGGTGAACTTGTGACATGTCAGTTAAGTTGAATGTTCGATGAACTGTTACTATGGAAACTGGCATTAAGCAGAATGGGGGAAGGGTTGAAACTTAACTGTATACTTAAAATGTGAAATTGTAATTTATATGTAAGTGAAATTTTATTAAAGTAAGATTTCCCAAGTCAGTAATATCTTTAGAAGTGGTGTGTTCTTAAAAAATAGTGTTTTTTTTATTTGTAATATGTTTTTGAACTCCAGTATGGATTCGCGGCTCCATCGCGTTGGTGCACGGTGGAGTCGCGACTTTAGAAAATTCCAGTACCAATTTGGGCACTTTTACAAAGTCATTTGGGAAGGGTTAACATGTCTAACCAATAGAAATGTTTTTTAAAATTTGAAATAATGTAGGAAGGAATGTGAATTGTTACTTACATGTATTTGTGTGGAGAAAGAGAGGGAAACTTTGCCATTACTGGTTTTACCTTGCTGAGACTGGTACATTACATTGATTGTGTGCATAAGAAAATCTTTTATGAGTTTGTGATATTTGAAATCCTACAAATCTATTTTGAAGGTGAGTTATACATTTGTGAGGTGAATTATGTATTAGGTTTATTTAAAACTTTAAAAATAATTCCCAAACTGTGATGTTTGAAATATATTATTAAATGTACAGATGTGTATTGTAGTTTGTTTTATTGTAGTTAAATGTTGTTTGAAATAGTTTCTGTATGGTAATATGTGTAAATTGGAAGATGGATTAGTGATTATGGTAGTTTGTTTTAGTGTGTGAATATGTACATTTGTAGTATACCGCATAATTGTAGCTGTTGCTTAAAATTTGGAGGTGGAGTCTGTCAACTTTTAAGGCTTGCTTGGACTTCTGTCTCAAGTATGTTTCTACTTGTATATGTATTTTGATATGTGTTATACATTTGAAGGGGCATGGTGTATAACATAGAGATGTTGTTTCTTTTTATGTGGTAGGCTCAAGACTATGAGTACTAGTAGAATGGTGATGATGCAGCACAAAAGTGTGTTTTAAAAGATGCTGACATAAGGTTTTATTGATTAGGCTTCTTTTTTAAGTTTCTAGAGAGGTACAGTTGAAATATGCCGCATAATTTTTGATGTTTGCTTGAAATTGAAAGTTTGTTCTGTGAATTTTTAAGGTTTGGATAGTGTTATGGTACAGATATATTCATGTATACTTTTAGTAATATGGTGAGACTTTTACTAAAGATATGTGAAGGGTTCCTACTTTATATTTGGGTAGGTGTAATATTATAAGTAGTTGTAAAATGGTTAAGCAGGATCCTGAAGGTGCGGGTTGAGATGTTTGTAGAGATGTTAATTAGTAAAATAATTTGTATGATGTGAGGAAAGTTATATTCATATATACCGCCTAATTTTCAGTGTCTGTTTGAAAATTGAAGTGTACTCTGTGAAGTTTTGAGCTGTGCATGGTGTTGTGACTGAGATATGTGTCTACTTGCTCATACACTTATAAAATCACCCAGGCACTACCTTTGCACTCCTGTAATCAGTCAGGCAGTACCTTAGTACTTCTGTAATCACCCAGGCAGTACTCATGCACTTTTAAAATCACCCACTCACTTGCTATGTACTTCAGTAATCCCCCAGATACATATGCAGTGCTGTAATCACTCAGGCATTATTCCTGTACATATGCAAACATCTAGGCACTATCTATGCACTCATGCAATCACCAAGGTATTACCCATGTAATCATGTAGCTACTACTCATGCACTTATATAATCACCCAGGCACTACCGTTGCAGTGCTTCAATCACGGAGGCACTACCCTTGTACTTATGTAATCACTCAGCCAGTAGTCATCCTGTTAAAAAAAATCACCCAGGCACTACTTTTGCACTCCTTTATTCACTCAGGCAGTACCTTAGTAGTCCTGCAATCACTGAAGAAGTACCCATGCACTTATAGAACCACCCAGTCACTTCCTATGTAGTCATGTAAATCCCCAGATATTACCCCTGTAGTCTTGCAATCAACCAGGCATTACCTATGTACTCCTTTAATCCCCCAGACGTTACCCCTGTACTCATGCAATCACTAATGCATTAGGTATACAGTGCTTCATTCAGCCAGCCACTATCTTTCCACTCTTTCAATCACGCAGGCACTACTCTTGTACTTATGTAATCACTCAGCCAGTACTCATGCACTTATAAAATCACCCAGGTACTACCTTTCAGTCCTGTAATCACTCAGGTAGTACCTTAGTACTTTTGTAATCACTCAGGGAGAGGTCATGGACTTATAAAATCGCCCATTCACTTTCTATGTATTCCAGTAATCCCCTAGATATTACCCCTGCAGTCATGCAATCACCAGGCACTAGTTAATGAACTATCCCTGCAGTCATGTAATCATGCAGGTAGTACCTATGTTGATAAGAATTCACCCAGGCAGTATGTTTGCACTCCTTTATTCACTCAGGTACTATCTCAGTAGTCCTGCAATCATCCAAGAAGTAGCCATGCACTTATAACATCACCCAGGCACTGCCTTTGCACTCCTGCAATCAGTCAGGTAGTACTTTAGTACTTCTGTAAATACACAGGCAGTACTCATGTACTTATAAAATATTGTATACATATTTCTTTTAGATATGATGTTGGTTTGAAAACGTAGAGACATATGTATGCATGCTGCTAACAATATGGAGAGACTTGTAGTTGAGTCATGTAATACTCTGCTACTTTATATTTTGCTAGGCCCAACACTTATGCAGTTATGGAAACACCGAAGTACTACCGATGCAGTCTGCTAATGATGCAGGTAGTACATATTCACTGTTGTAATCACTCAAGCATTACTGTGGCACTTATGCAATCACCCTGGCACTATCTATGCACTCATGCAATCACTAAAGTAGTACCCATGCACTCTTTCAATCATATAGCCACTACTCATGCACTTATATAATCACCCAGCCATTACTGTTGCAGTACTTCAATCACGGAGGCACTACCCTTGTACTTATGTAATCACTCAGCCAGTAGTTACGCTGTTAAGAAATCACCCAGGCACTACCTTTGCACTCCTTTATTCACTCAGATACTACCTCAGTAGTCCTGCAATCACCCAAGAAGTACCCATGCACATATAAAATCACCCAGTCACTTCCTATGTAGTCATGTAAATCCCCAGATATTACCCCTGTAGTCATGCCATCACCCAGGCGTTACCTATGTACTCCTTTAATCCCCCAGACGTTACCCCTTGTACTCATGCAATCACCAATGCATTAGGTATACAGTGCTTCATTCAGCCAGCCACTATCTTTCCACTCTTTCAATCACGCAGGCACTACTCTTTCACTTATGTAATCACTCAGGCAGTACTCGTGCACTTATAAAATCACCCAGGCACTACCTTTGCCCTCCTGTAATCACTCAGGTAGTACCTTAGTACTTTTGTAATCACCCAGGCAGTACTCATGGACTTATAAAATCACCCATTCACTTTCTATGTATTCCAGTAATCCCTCAGATATTACCCCTGCAGTCATGCAATCACCCAGGCACTACTTATGTACTATCCCTGCAGTCATGCAATCATGCAGGCTGTACCTATGTTGATAAGAATTCATCGAGGCAGTATGTTAACACTCCTTTATTCACTCAGGCACTAACTCAGTAGTCGTGCAATCACCCAAGAAGTACTCATGCCCTTATAAAATCACCCAGGTATTACCTTTGCACTCCTGTAATCAGTCAGGTAGTACCTTAGTACTTCTGTAATCACCCAGGCAGTACTCATGGACTTATAAAATATTGTATACATATTTCTTTTAGATATGATGTTGGTTTGAAAACGTAGAGACATATGTATGCATGCTTCTAACAATATGGAGAGAATGTATTTCAGTGATGTAATAATCTGCTGCTATATATTTTGCTAGGCCCAACACTTATGTAGTTATAAAAACAGCCAAGTACTACCCATGCACTCTTCTAATGATCCAGACACTACATATGCACTGTTGTAATCACTCAGGCATTAGTGCTACATTCATACAATCACCCACGCAATACCTATACACTCATACAATCACCACGGTATTACCCATGCACTCATTCAATCATGTAGCCACTACTCATGCACTTATATAATCACCCAGTCATTACTGTTGCAGTACTTCAATCACGGAGGCACTACCCTTGTACTTATGTAATCACTCAGCCAGTAGTTACGCTGTTAAGAAATCTCCCAGGCACTACCTTTGCACTCCTTTATTCACTCAGACACTACCTCAGTAGTCCTGCAATCACCCAAGAAGTACCCATGCACTTATAAAATCACCCAGTCACTTCCTATGTAGTCATGTAAATCCCCAGATATTACCCCTGTAGTCATGCAATCACCCAGGCGTTACCTATGTACTCCTTTAATCCCCCAGACGTTACCCCTTGTACTCATGCATTCACCAATGCATTAGGTATACAGTGCTTCATTCAGTCAGCCACTAACTTTCCACTCTTGCAGTCATGCAGGCACTACTCTTGTACTTATGCAATCACTCAGGCAGTACTCATGCACTTATAAAATCACCCAGGCACTACCTTTGCACTCCTGTAATCACTCAGGTAGTACCTTAGTACTTTTGTAATCACCCAGGCAGTACTCATGGACTTAAAAAATATTGTATACATATTTCTTTTAGATATGATGTTGGTCTGAAAACGTAGAGACATATGTATGCATGCTTCTAACAATATGGAGAGACTTGTATTTGAGTGATGTAATAGTCTGCTGCTTTATATTTTGCTAGGCCCAACACTTGTGCAGTTATAAAAACACCCAAGTACTACCCATGCAGTCTTCTAATGATCTAGGCACTACATATTCTCTGTTGTAATCACTCAAGCATTAGTGCTACACTCATGCAATCACCCAGGCACTACCTATACACTCATGCAATCGCCAAGGTATTACCCATGCACTCTTTCAATCATGTAGCCACTACTCATGCACTTCTATAATCACCCAGCCACTACCGTTGCACTGTTTCAATCACGGAGGTACTACCTTGGTACTTATGAAATCACTCAGCCAGTAGTCATCCTGTTAAGAAATCACCCAGGCACTACTTTGCACTCCTTTATTCACTCAGGCACTACCTCAGTAGTCCTGCAATCACCCAAGAAGTACACATGCACTTATAAAACCATCCAGTCACTTCCTATGTAGTCATGTAAATCCCTAGATATTACCCCTATTGTCATGCAATCATCCAGGCGTTACCTATGTACTCCTTTAATCCCCCAGATGTTACTCCTGTACTCATGCAATCACCAATGCATTAGGTATACAGTGCTTCATTCAGCCAGCCACTATCTTTCCACTCTTTTAATCACACAGGCACTACTCTTGTACTTCTGTAATCACTCAGCCAGTAGTCCTTTATTCATTCAGGCACTATCTGAGTAGTCCTCCAATCAATCAATCAATCAATCACGGCATTTATAGAGCGCGCTACTCACCCGGGAGGGTCTCAAGGCGCTGGGGGAGGGGGTAAGTTACTGCTCGAACAGCCAGGTCTTGAGCTGCTTCCTGAAGGAGAGATGGTCCTGGGTTCGCCGAAGGTGAGTGGGGAGGAGTTCCAGGTCTTGGCTGCCAGGTAGGAGAAGGATCTTCCTCCGGCGGTGGTTCTGCGGATGCGTGGTACGGTGGCGAGGGCGTGGCTGGTTGATCGTAGCTGGCGTGTGGGCGTGTAGAAGGTCATGCGGTCGTTGAGGTACTTTGGGCCCAGGTCGTGGAGGGCCTTGTGTGCGTGGGTGAGGAGTCTGAACGTGATTCTCTTGCTGACGGGGAGCCAGTGCAGGTCTTTCAGGTGCAAGGTGATGTGGCTGTGTCGGGGGATGTCCAGGATGAGTCGTGCGGAGGCGTTCTGGATGCGCTGGAGTCTCTTTTGAAGTTTGGCTGTGGTTCCGGCGTAGAGGGTGTTCCCATAGTCCAGTCGGCTGGTGACGAGTGCCTGGGTGACGGTCTTCCTGGTTTCAGTGGGGATCCATCTGAAGATCTTGCGGAGCATGCGCAGGAGTGTTGAAGCATGAAGATGAGACGGCGTTGACTTGTCTGGTCATCGACAGGGAGGAGTCCAGGATGAAGCCCAGGTTGCGTGCGTGGTCCGTTGGCTTGGGCGCGGTGCCCAGGGCCGGGGGCCACCAGGAGTCGTCCCAGGCGGAGGGTGATGAGCCCAGGATGAGGACTTCCGTCTTGTCTGAGTTCAGTTTAAGGCGGCTGTTCCTCATCCAGTCGGCGACGTCTCTCATCCCGTCGTGTAGATTGGCTCTGGCGGTGGTGGGGTCGTTGGTGAGGGAGAGGATCAGCTGGGTGTCGTCGGCGTAGGAGATGATGTTGAGGTTGTGTCGGCGTGCGATGGCTGCGAGGGGGCTCATGTAGACGTTGAAGAGGGTTGGGCTGAGTGAGGATCCTTGTGGAACGCCGCAGATGACTTCGGTGGCTTCGGATCTGAACGGGGGAGGCGGACTCTCTGGGTTCTTCCGGCGAGGAACGAGATGATCCATTCCAGTGCTTTCTCTCGGATTCCGATGTTGCTGAGGCGCTTCACTAGGGTGCGGTGGCAGACGGTGTCGAACGCCGCAGAGAGGTCCAAGAGGATGAGGGCAGCTGTTTCCCCGTTGTCGGTTAGGGTTCTGATGTCGTCGGTGGCTGCGATAAGGGCGGTCTCGGTGCTGTGGTTGGCCCGAAACCCGGACTGCGAGGGGTCGAGGATCCATTCGTCTCGAGGAAGGCGGCAAGCTGTCTGTTGACGGTCTTCTCGATGACTTTGGCCGGAAACGGAAGGAGCGAGATGGGACGGTAGTTCTTGAGGTCGGTGGGGTCCGCCGTTGGTTTCTTCAGGAGGGCGGTAAGCTCGGCGTGCTTCCAGCTCTCCGGGAAGGTGGCGGTGTGGAAGGAGGAGTTGATGATGTCCCGGAGATGGGGTGCGATGGTGGCGTCGGCTTTGTTGAAGACGTGGTGTGGGCAGGGGTCGGTTGGTGATCCGGAGTGGATGGAGTTCATCGTGCGGGTGGTGTCTTCGGTGCTGATCGGGGTCCAGTTGCAGAGGGTGGTGGTGGCGGGCGTTGGTTCGGCGGTAGGGTGCGTTGTTTGTGCGTCGAAGCTGTTGTGTATGTCGGTGATCTTGCGGTGGAAGAACGCGGAGAGTGAGTTGCAGAGGTCTTGCGAGGGGGTGATGTCGTTGTTTCCGGCGCTGGGGTTGGAGAACTCTTTGACGATGCTGAAAAGTTCCTTGCTGTCATGGGCGTTGTTGTCCAGTCGTTCTTTGAGTGCCGACTTCTTGGTGGCACGGATCAGCTGGTGGTGTTTGCGGGTGGCGTGCTTGAGGGCGGTCCTGTTGTCTGTGGTCTGGTCGAGTCGCCAGGTTTTCTCGAGAGTGCGGCAGTTCTTCTTGGATTCTTTGAGTTCGTTGGTGAACCAAGGGGTTTTCTTGCTTCCGGGTCTGCTGGGAGGGTTTTTTAGTGGTGCGAGGTCGTCGGCGCAGGCGGTCAGCCACTTGGCGAGGTTGCTGACCCATGCACTTATAAAATGACCCAGACACTTCCTATGTAGTCATGTAAATACCCAGATATTACCCCTGTAGTCATGCATTCACCCTGGCGTTACCTATGTACTCCTTTAATCCCCCAGATGTTACCTCTGTACTCATGCAATCTCCAATGCATTAAGTATACAGTGCTTCATTCAGCCAGCCACTATCTTTCCACTCTTTCAAACACGCAGGCACTACTCTTGTACTTATGTAATCACTCAGCCAGTACTCATGCACTTATACAACTACCCAGGCACTATCTTTGCACTCCTGTAATCACTCAGGTAGTACCTTAGTACTTTTGTAATCACCCAGGCAGTACTCATGGATTTATAAAGTCACCCATTCACTTTCTTTGTATTCCAGTAATCCCTCAGATATTACCCCTGCAGTCATGCAATCACCCAGGCACTACTTATGTACTATCCCAGCAGTCATGCAATCATGCAGGCTGTACCTATGTTGATAAGAATTCACCCAGGCAGTATGTTAACACTCCTTTATTCACTCAGGCACTAACTCAGTAGTCGTGCAATCACCCAAGAAGTACTCATACCCTTATAAAATCATCTAGGCACTACCTTTCCACTCTTGTAATCACTCAGGTAGTACCTTAGTACTTTTGTAATCACTCAGGCAGAACTTATGGACTTATAAAATCACCCATTCACTTTCTATGTATTCCAGTAATCCCCTAGATATTACCCCTGCAGTCATGCAATCACCAAGCACTAGTTAATGAACTATCCCTGCAGTCATGCAGTCATGCAGGCTGTACCTATGCAGTCATGTAATAACCCACACACTACCCTTGCAGTCATAGAATCACCAAGGCCCTTCTGTTGCATTCACCTAGGCACTACTCAATGTCTCATCTATGCCTTCAGGTGCTATTTATACACTCATCCATGCACTCAACGTGTATGTTTGTACTCCTGCAATTAGCCAGTCACTATCCATCTTCTCCTGCAATTACCTAGTGACTACCCTTGCACTCATATAATCACCCAAGCACTACCCATGGAGTTATGCAATCACTCAAGCAGATCTATTACATGTCTCAGTTTCTAGGTTTCACTATATTCCAGAAATATTGTATACATATTTCTTTTTGCTATGATGATGATTTGAAAAGTTAGAGAGGTATGTATGCACACTTTTAACAATATGGAGAGACTTATGGTTGAGTCATGTAATAGTCTGCTGCTTTATATTTGGGTAGGCCCAACACTCATGCAGTTATAAAAACATCCAAGTACTTGCCATGCAATCTTCCAATGATGCAGGCACTACATATGCAGTGCTGTAATCACTCAGGCATCACTGCTGCACTGATGCAATCATCTAGGCACTATCTATGCACTCATGCAATCAGCAAGATATTACCCATGCACTCTTGCAAACATGTAGCCACTACTCATGCACTTATATAATCACCCAGGCACTATTGTTGCAGTCCTTCAATCACGGGGGCACTACCCTTGTACTTATGTATTCACTCAGCCAGTAGTCATGGTGTTATGAAATCACCAAGGCACTACCTTTGCACTCCTTTATTCACTTAGGCAGTACCTCAGTAGACGTGTAATCAGCCAAGAAGTACCCATGCACTTATAAAATCACCTAGTCACTTCCTATGTAGTCATGTAAATCCCCAAATATTACCCCTGTAGTCATGCAATCACCCAGGTGTTACCTATGTACTCCTTTAATTTCCCAGACGTTACCCCTGTACTCAAGCAATCACCAATGCATGAGGTATACAGTGCTTCAATCAGCCAGCCACTATCTTTCCACTCTTTCAATCACGCAAGCACTACTCTTGTACTTATGTAATCACTCAGCCAGTACTCATGTACTTTTAAAATCACCCAGTAACTATCTTTGCACTCCTGTAACCACTCAGGTAATATCTTAGTAGTTCAGTAATCACCCAGGCAGTTCTATTATATGATTTAGTTTTGTAAGTTTCACTATATTCCAGAAATATTGTATACATATTTCTTTTAGGTATGATGTTGGTTTGAAAACGTAGAGACATATGTATTCATGCTTCTAACAATATGGAGAGATTTGTATTTCAGTGATGTAATAGTCTGCTGCTATATATTTTGCTAGGCCCAACACTTAAGTAGTTATAAAAACAGCCAAGTACTACCCATGCACTCTTCTAATGATCCAGACACTACATATGCACTGTTGTAATCACTCAGGCATTTGTGCTTCATTCATACAATCACCCACGCAATACCTATACACTCACACAATCACCATGGTATTACCCATGCACTCATTCAATCATGTAGCCACTACTCATGCACTTATATTATCACCCAGGCACTACCGTTGCACTATTTCAATCATGGAGGTACTACCCTTGTACTTATGTAATCACTCAGCCAGTAGTCATGCTGTTAAGAAATCAGTCAGGCACTACCTTTGTACTCCTTTATTCATTCAGGCACTATCTGAGTAGTCCTGCAATCACCCAAGAAGTACCCATGCACTTATAAAATCACCCAGACACTTCCTATGTAGTCATGTAAATCCCCAGATTTTACCCCTGTAGTCATGCAATCACCCAGGCGTTACCTATGTACTTGTTTAATCCCCTAGATGTTACCCCTGTACTCATGCAATCACCAATGCATTAGGTATACAGTGCTTCATTTAGTCAGACACTATCTTTCCACTCTTTCAAACATGCAGGCACTACTCTTGTACTTATGTAATCATTCAGCCAGTACTCGTGCACTTATGAAAATGCCCAACTACTATCCATGCAGTCTTCCAATGATAAAGGCACTACATATGAACTACTGTAATCACTCAGGCATTACTGCTGCACTCATGCAATCACCAAGGTATTAACTATGCAGTCTTTCAATCATGTATCCACTACTCATGCATTTATATAATCACTCAGCCACTACCATTGCAGTCATGCAATTACCCAGGCGTTATCCCTGTAGTCATGGAATCACCTAGGCATTATTGCTGTAGTATACAATTACACAGGCATTACCAAAGCACTTCTTAAATCATCCAGGTAGTACATATGCACTTATGTAATGACCCAGGTACTACCGTTGCAGTCTTCAAATCACCCAGGCACTAGGCCTGTACTCTTTGAATCACCCAACCAGTATCTATGCACTTATAAATTCACCCATGGACTATCTCTGCACTACTACTACACTCATACAACCTCACACACATTACTCATGCAATCACCCATACTTTACTTATGCACTCCACCAATCTCCTGGACATTATCCCTGCACTTATGCAATCACCCTGGCATTACCTATGCACTCTTTCAATTACTTAGACAGAACACATGGACTCTGTACCTCTGTTCTTTCTTTCTGCACTTCTTTTGTGTGTTTCTGCTTGTGTTGCTTCTTTCTGTATTCCTTTGAGGTCTTTTTGCAGCCCTGTTTCCTCTTTCTGCATCCGTGTTACCTCTTTCTACACCTCTGTTCATTCTTTCTGCACCTTTTTGGATTTTTTCTGTACATGGCTTGCTTCTTTCTGCACCTTTTATGCCTCTTTCTGCACCTCTCTTCTCTCTTTTTGCACTCCTGTTGCCTCTTTCTACATCTCTGTTGCTTCTTTCTGCATTCCTCTTGCTTCTTTGTACACCTCTGTTGCTTCTTTCTGCATCCCTCATGTATCTTTCACACCATCTTCGGTCTTTCTGCACCCCTCTTGCCTCTTTCTGGACCTTTGTCTGCAGTGTCTGACATACTTTTGGAATGTAATTAAAAATATTTTTTATTTATATATGAGAATATTTGTATATATTTAATGTATTAATATTAAATAATTTAATAAAAGTATTTAAACTTTTCTTTCTTTTCAGATACTCACCATTATTATTAATAAAGATTGAGTATGGCAAGAAAAGATCAAAAGAAAAGAGTACTATTTAAAAGAAAGAGAAAAGGAGAAATTTGATAAAGTACAACATGTGATATTGAAGAAAAAGGCTTCTGGTAAGAGAACTAAAGAATTTGTTAAAAGAGTTTTAAAGAAGATTACGAATTTAGAAAATGGAGAAAAGAAAAAGAAAAGTACAACCATTCAGATGGAAACAAAAAAGGAGATATTAATAGAAGATCATGTTTTGGGAAAATAATCTATGATGAAAGAAGGATGAAACAGTATAAGGATATTAGGAAACGTATGTTTAAAAGTAGAGTACTGCAAAATTTAATGAAAGATTGCAAGAAATATAAAAGAAGATGTGTATTTTACAAGAAAAAGCAACAGATTGAAAGTGTAGTCGAAAACGCTTGTGAATTGAAAAGAAGATTGTTTATATTAGTTTTAAAGAGAATGACAACATTGAATAAAACAATGCATTCTTTGAAGGAGAAAAGTAAATTAAAAAGACTGGTCAATAGAACTAACTTTTGCAAAACAAATTTGGGCGAATGGAAGCACACTTCTAGTACTGAACCTTTTTTTAATGAAGAAAGCTGTTTTCAACAAAATACATTAGTTCACGCAGTTGATACCAATGGTCATTCTTATGAGGTTAAAAATGGTTGTCCAATTGAAAAAGAAAAGATGGTTCCTAGAAATATAGAAGAAGTAATAGCTGAAGAAGTTCAAGGGAGACGTTCACAAGCTCCAGTGTATAGGTGGGATTGTAGTAGTATTTGTAGTATACGACAGGAATCTATTGATATTTTACGGAGTTTCTTACGAGAGTATGGTAAAAAAAAGTGTTAAACAGAAGTTTAAGATGTTGCAAGAACTAGATCCTTGTAAGGTGAGAAAAAATACTGGCTTGCAGGGTCATTCTCTGGCTTGTCTTTCCAGAAAAGTGTGTCAAAGTACTTTTCATCATTTGAGAATGTTAGCAGTACACCACTCAGAAATGCGTAAGTTAGTAAGAAGATTGTACTATGTAAAGAGTCCTGCATTATGTTTAAGTGAAATAAACACTGCTCTTTTGCATGGTTCAGTATTGGATGTAAAAAAGTTTGTGATGATATACAGTTTTGTTTCTTTGGTCCTGAAGAGGAGTGTAGAGAAAGTGAGAGTTTCATAAGTATAGGTGTTGAAGAAGAGGTGGAAGATAGTAGTACTCAGATGTTTGCAGAAGAAATTACAAAGTTTAAGGTAGTTTGTTGTGAAAAACCAAACTATGTTTGTATCTGTTGTCGACGTACTCACTATAGAAGTCAAACTAGGAATGTTGATGTGTATTTAAAAAGTGAAAAGGAAAACAATGATAAGTGGGAGCAATTTGGTGCTTATTTGTTGGTGGAAGGTCATTTTGAGTTGGGTAGTGATCAACGTATTTGTAAATATTGTTACAGCAAACTAGAGAATAAAATACCAGCTGGAGCTGTACATAATAACTTAGAGTTGGTAGGTATTCCTTCAGAACTACTAGATTTAAATACATATGAATCTATTCTTATTCAATCTGTGCACCCGTTTCAGGCTATTGTTCGTATGGAGCCTAAAACAGGTAAGCTGCCTCCAACAGATTTACAAAGAGGTTTAAAAGGAAGAGTTGTGTATTTACCTTTAGATTTTAAGAAAAATATTGAAACTGTTGGTGTAGAGAGAGAGGAATTTGAACCTGTAGTTATTCTAGTTAATGGTGTACCAACAAAGAGTCGGAAAATATGGCAAGAGTTAGTAGATGTCACCAAACTTCAAAAAGCTACATTATATCTTATACAAAACAATATTTATTATAAAAATATACATGTGGACGAAGAAGAAATATCTTTAGGAGATGATAGAGATATTTCAACTGGCCAAATCGAAAAAGTGGATGTTTCCAGGAGTGAAGAAATTTATGAACATTATAGTATACATCCTTTACATTCAAAAGAAGTGATTGGAAATACTATTGAATTATTCCACATGAAGAAAGCGAAGGGAACTCCTATGAGTGTTTGGGAAAGAAGTTTAGAAGCCCGTTGTTTTCCACAGCTCTTCCCCACTGGAAAAGGTGGACAATATGATGAATGACCCGTGCAGATTCCAGCTTCAGAATATCGTACAACAAGATTGTACTCAGAAGATCCAAGATTTCGACAATGTATTCCATATATATTTCATCTTCTGTTTGAAAGTGACTTGTCTGGAATTTCATATGCAGTGAACCACATATTAAAAACAGGATTTCATCTTACACATGTTTCTGCAAAGGGATTCATGGACAAAGTACAACAAAGAGACGATCATTTAGAATCTCAGTTGATTAATTTGATGGCGTGTCAACGTGGTACTAATGAGTATTGGTACCGTCATCATGGAGAACTTAAATGTATGTTAAGAAACTTAGGAACCCCTACGTGGATTGTTACGCTAAGCTGTGCTGAATACGCATGGGATGATTTACTTGAATTTCTACGAGAAGCAAATTCAAATATTAAAAACATTGAATTGAAGACAGCTGGAGAACTGTGTTCCTTGGATCCTGTAAATGTGTGCAGATATTTTAATCATAGGTTTCAAGCTATGATGTCTTTTATCTGCAATAAAAATAACCCACCTCTTGGAGAAGTTATTGATTTCTTTTGGAGAAAGGAGTACCAAGCCAGAGGTGCTCCTCATATACATATGCTATTATGGATCAAGGATGCACCTAAATTTGGAACCGATTCTAATGAGACTGTTTTATCTTTCATTGAAGATTATGTTACCTGTGCTATTCCAAAAACAGGAGGAGAAAATACCTTAAGACAACAAGTTTTACGGTTTCAAAGTCATCGATGTGGGAAATATTGTCGACAGAAATACAAGTCAAAGGAAACATTTTATACAAAATGTCGTTTTGGATTCCCACGTCCAGTAATTTCCAAAGGAAGAGTCAACAGTTTCATGTCAGCAGTGAGGCATACTATAACTCGAAAATCTCCAAAGAATACTTACAATATAAAAAAAAGTGAAGATTCAAAGTATATTAATGATTACAATCCAGTGATTTTGACGATGTGGAATGCAAATATGGATATCCAGTATGTTGCAGATAATTCAATTGCTGTTGCTCGCTATGTTACATCATATATAACAAAATCTGAAAAGACAGATTGAAAGAAATGTGGGAAGAAATTTCACAAGAGAAGACTCTTAGTAAAAAATTGTACAGCTTTAGTTTGAAGATGCTTTCCCATCGAGAGATTGGATCGTACGAATGTTCGGATCAGTTGACATCCGCAAGTTTATATTCAAAGTCAAGAGGAATCATTTGGGTAAGTCTAGGTCTTGCTGCAACACGAAATCGAGTATTGAAATCTGTACAAGAAATTGAATAGTTAGCATTAAATGAACCGGAAAGTACAGATATTGTTAAAACAAACATGTTGGATACGTACTATCCTAAAAGAAGTCCACATCTGGAAAACATATGTCTCTATGAAGTACTGCAATATTACAGCTTTAAGAGAAATGTTACAGAAAACATAAATGAAGAAAAATATGCAGTAATTGGATGTGATGGATGTTTGGTAAAACATACCAAAGGAAATCTTATTAATCACAGGAAACTCAGTTGTGTTACTGCAGATAAAAGGAAATTTTTCTATTTAGCACTTCTGCAACTGTTCAAGCCTTGTCGTACTGAAATGGAATTACTTGGAGATTTTGACTGCTATGAAGACTCTTTTAATGCATTGAAAGATAGCATTGAATGCACAGTTTTTCCAAATTATATACAAATGTTGAATGAAGTGATTGAACAAGAAACTAGTATTGCAGCTGAAATCGCTAGAGACAGTTCTCAAGATAGTCAAAGTTCTGCTCCACTAAGTCAAGATCCACTAGGACAACCAATTCTTGAAAATGAAGCAGCAATAGCCATGAGTGAAGTAGAAATGGCAATGCAACAAGCACAACAGGATATTATGGAGTTGGGAAACTTGGAAGAACAACTAAATATTGAACAGAAAGAAATATATCAGCAAGTTTACACAACAGATAGAGCATGGTTTACTTCATGAAAAAAAAGAATGCAACTGCACATCATTTAAACCTATTCGAATGTATATCAGTGGTCAAGCTGGTACAGGACACATTTTCTTAATTAAGGTTTTGACCAGTTATCTACAGAAAACCACTGAATCACATTTATCTTGTGTTGTAACCGCTCCAACTGGGTTAGCAGCACACAACATTAAAGGGATTACATTACATCGTTTACTGATGCTACCAGTTGAACATGAATATAAGTCGGAATATCACAAGCTATCTGGAGAAGCTTGTTATGAAGTTTCAAGAGTACTAAAGAAAATGAAACTTCTGATAATTGATGAGGTGAGCATGGTCTCAACTTAATGCTAGCCTTTGTACATTTAAGAATGCAACAGATTTTAAAAACAGATTATCATGTTTTATTTGGAGGTAAACATGTAATTGTATTCGGCGATCTATTACAACTTACTCCTGAGAAAGGGCAACCAGTTTTTAAAATACTTGTCCATGAAGATACTAAAAAATCTTTGGGAAGTATTGGAAATGTGAACATTTGGTCTCTTTTTGAATATAAAGAACTTATTAAGAATATGCGACAAGCAAGTGATGAACATTATGGAAACATTCTTCAAGATATTAGAACTGGTGTTTTGGCAAAAGATGGTAAAGAAGCTTTACAAAGTCTACTACTAACAAACTTGTTTCCAAATTAAAATACTGCACCTGAAATAATGTACAAAAAAATTGGAGAAAAGAAGTCTATAGTTTGTCTAATGCCAACACTGCAAGAGTGCTCTACATTTAATCAAGAACTTTTGAAACTGGAGAAACAACCAATAGTGAAAATGGAAGCCATTGATCAAATGGAACACGAAGGAGTTACTATTCTTCTGTCAGAGAAATTACAGTCATAATTAGATTATTTGGAAATCTCTGTATCGAAGACTGCTGGTTTGGATAAGACTTTATATGTATGTGTAAACTGTCGGGTAATATTACGGCGTAATTTAGATGTTGAAAAAGGTTTAGTGAATGGAGCAATGGGAAAAGTTGTTGATTATGTACATTTTCAGAACAGAGATGGAATTGAATTTTTGAACACTAAATTTGATCAGATTTAAGAGGTAAAACAGATTGGACGTTGTGCTGTTCGTTTTTTGCTTTTTAAAGATTTGTATGTTCGTGGAAAACAGTTTCCTCTTTCTTTAGCATATGCGGTGACCATTCATAAATCTCAAGGTTTAAGTGTAGAGAGTGCTTTGGTAAATATTGGAAGTACAGTTTTTAAAGAGGGTATGGTATGTTGCATTGTCTCGAGTAAGAACATTATCTGGATTGTATTTGATTGATTTTGATGAGAAAAAGTTTAGTGCAAATGCAAATTGTGTAAAAGAGTATAATCGGTTAAGAAGACTGTATGCTCCTAACTTAAGTGAATATCCTATAAATGAAAAACGTGCAGTATGTCCAAAACGAAAATATGAGAAACACTCTAGTGAGGTTGGAAAGAAGAAAACAATTCAAGAGAATGTTGAGGCTGCAAAGAAAATGAAAATGGACACTGTTGATAATATTGTAGGATACCAGTTGGAAAATAGTTCAGCAACTGCTATGCTAATGTAATTGTGAACGTCGTGTTTTTTCTAGAAAATCTTCATCATCAAATTATGGAAAATCGAGAAAAAAGATTCTGTTCTTTGTTACATTATATTTTTGAAAAGTTGAAAACTAAAATCCATACTGCTTCTGGCATTCGGCATCTTTTGGATATATGTTCTGGTTCTTCACAATTTACACTTAATGTACAACAAGATGCTCAAGAATTTCTTATGTTTTTGCTTGCAGTATTGGAAGATGAAGGAATACAAATTGAAAATCTGTTTGGACTACGTTACAGAAGGCATCATGAATGTGAAGACTGTTTATTTTCTTGTACCACTGAAATAGACACTGAACGATTCATATATTTGACAATACCAGATTGCAAAACAGTGTCTTTTAACAAATTAGTGAAATCAGCTAATCAAGATATGAAATGTACTCACTGCAAATCAGAAATGTTGTCAACATTATTTATAGAAAGATTTGGACAATATGTCATTTTAATGCTACAACGTTGTACAGCAGATGGAAGAAAATTGGAAACCAAAATTAAAAATTTTGTGGCAAGTCAAGTGTCAATTTCAGGAAGAACTTTCAAAGCAGTGGCTATTATTTTCCATGATGGAGCTAGTACAACATCTGGACACTATACTGTATATTTAAGATGCAATAAAGGATGGACACATTGTAATGATGCCCATTTGGAATTCAAATGTCGGTTGCCTTACGAATTTCCAAATTCATATCTGATATTTTTGATGCCAAAGTTTTGAAAACATCATTCGGCCTATTGGGAAGATGTAAACATGAATTAACTAGTTTATTTTGGATATTTTCAATGCAAATGATTTCGGAAACATCATTCGGCCTATTGGGAAGATGTGAACAATTAGTGTTTGAATTATCGTTTCAGTGCTTGGATATTGCATTTGGAATATTGTGTTTGAAAGAAGTAGTATTTGATCTTTGTATTATATACAATGTAAATGAGAGTGTTTATTTTTGAAAATGTAAAAAGATCGTTGAATTTGTTGTAAATATTTTGAACACAGATTTGTTTTTTTTAACAATCTTATTGATTGTATTTTTTTACCCGCTGTTATATGATGATCAACATTGAAATCACTGTGTATGGTGAAATTCAATAGAATCTGAAAACAGCAAAAAGAGAAACTGAATATGTTATGTAATTCTAAAATTATGTTGTGTTCTTAAAACTATAATATTATATGCAATAACAGTATTTTTCTTCTCTTTACAGAAAGTAATATTAAAGTTTGAAAATATTTTAAATTTAGTTTACAATGAAACAACTGTAAAATAGTTTCAATGACTTTGACATCTACTTCAATAAACAAGGTAAGATGAAATAATGTAATAAGCATAATAATATGAAGTAATGTTTACAGTCACTTTTAATGTAGTCATTCATTTTTTGAAACTCTACCACTCACTCCTCCAATCACCTCATCACTACCCATGCACTCATCCAATCCCTCCGCCACTACCCAAGCACTTATAAAATCACCACGCACTACCCTTGCACTCCTTCAATCACCCAAAAACTACTGATGCACTCATGCAATCACCCAGGCACTAACCATACACTCATGCAATCATCCAGGCACTACCCATGCAGTCATGCAATCATCCAGGCTTTACCCATGCACTCATGCAATCACCCAGGCATTACCTGTGTACTCATGCAATAACCCAGGCACTACCCAGGCACACATCCAATCACCCATACACTACCCATGCACTCCTCTAATCACCCAGACACTACTCATTCACTCCTTCAGTTACCCAGCCAGTAGCCATGCACTTCTCCAATCACCCAGCCACTACTCATGCACTTATAAAATCACTATGCACTATCCTTGCAGTCCTCCAATCAACCAGGCACTACCCATGCACTCATGCAATTATCCAGGCATTACTCATAAACTCATACAATCAGTTAGACATCACCTATGCACTCTTCAAATCACCCATACATTACCTCTGCACTCATGCAATTATCCAGGCAACACCCATGCACTACCAAAATCAGCCATTCAATACCTATGCACTTACAAAATCACCCAGGCATTTCCAATGCACTTCTCAAATCATTCAGACACTACTGATCCTCTCATGCAATAACCCAGGCACTGCCCATGCACTCATCCAATCAACCATACACTACCCATGCACTCCTCTAACCACCCAGACACTACTCATTCACTCCTTCAGTTACCCAGCCAGTAGCCATGCACTTCTCCAATCACCCAGCCACTACTCATGCACTTATAAAATCACCATGCACTATCCTTGCACTCCTCCAATCACCCAGGCACTACTCATGCAATTATCCAGGCAACAACCATCTACTCCTTTTATCACTCAGGCAGTACCCATGCACTCCTCCAATCACCCAGACATTACCTCTGCACTCTGACGTACTAGCCATTTACTCATGCAATCACACTAACCACATATTCCTCCAAACACTCACACACTACCACTTCACTTATGCAATCACTCTGAAAATTTTTCTATTTTTAACCAGTTGATGTGGTTCCGTGAGAACTGCTTTTTTAAAAAAAATTGTATTTTTTGTATTTTTAAAGATTTGTTTTTGTTAGTGTTTTCGACTTTTTGGAAAAAGAAAAAATTCAACACTGTAACATCAGTAGTTGAAAGGAAACAGGAAAAAGAACAATGTAAATGTCAGGAAAAAAATTAACATATGTGTGCTTTGATAGCATTGACAATAACGTCAAGACATTGCTCCGAAACACAGTTTTGAATTGCATTTGCAGCAATTAATGGTAGCATGCACCAGTTCAGGAACGATGTGTGGCCGAGGTGAAGCTGGAACTCCTGCACCCGATGTTGATGGGGCATTATTGTCAGCCTGGGAAGCTTCTTCGTTTATTTCCCGTCGCATGATTTCCTTTGATAAACGAAGAGGATGCCTTGTTTCCAAGTGCTTCTTCATAGAAGAAGTACCACAGGAGTACTTCTTCTCCGAACCTCGGGAAAGTACAGATTTGCAAATAGAACAAGTAACTTTTCGAACGTTAACTTTCTTTTCGCCCTCTGGTACCGTAAAGAAAGCCCAGACCACACTCTCTTTTCTTTTTTTGATAGGCTCTTCCACTTCTTCAGAGTCTTCATCATGATCTTCCTCAGAGTGACTGGATGCCATCTTGCTATATAAAAGTCAAAGACACCAGAAAAAAAAAAAATCTAGCAGCCTAGAAGAAATAGGTGTTGCCAGGAACAGTGACACATAATAAGGGAAATAAAACAGGTGTTAGTTCCTCCCTCTAAAAGAATGAAAATGATTTAAACCAATCAGAAGCTTTATTTTTAGGTCACATGGAGTCCCGTAGGGTGTGCGCACTAGTCGCTTACACGCCGAGCACCCGTAAAATTTCGTATATTTAATTATAAAGTATAAATAGATGTTTATAAAACATTTTAAGAAGTATATTAGTGAAAGTGTTTATACAAATCTGATATTTGAACTTTGTATAGTGATATTTCACACTTTGAAAATACGTGAAAGTCGTGACCCCGGCGAGATCCCGGCGCTACCCCGGAAATACGTGCAGGGCGCAGTCACGCACCCTACGCGCATATGTCGCGCAGTCGTGAAATTTCGTACAGTTTATAGTAAACTAAAATATACTGTTTATACATTATTTTCTAAATGATATTAGTTAAAGTCTTTAACCAAAACCGATATTTATAATTTCTACAATGATATTTCACACTTTTAAAATTGCGCCTGAGTCGCGACCCCAGCGTGACTCTGGAAACACGCGTCAGTCGGGTTACCACACCCTTAAACCGCGCACCCATCGTGTAGGTTCGCGTAGGGTGCGCGACCACTGTGTAAAATTTTTAAAAAAAAGCATAACAATACAACAAAACACCTTTTACAGTATTAAAAAAGTTATTTCAAGTAAATTTAATTTAAGTTGTATGTATAAATAAAGTATATTTTCAGTAGTGTATAATATATGTATTTTAAAAGAGTGATTTTAGTTGTAAAAAAGATTTTAGAGAAACGAAGTATAATTTAAAAAAGTAAAATTCGAAATTATAGTTCCAATCATTTTTAAAAAAAAGGAATTCTAAAAAACACTTACAAATATCGTAAAAAAGGTAAGTTTAAAATAATTATATAGCTAAGATTTAGCATTTGAAAAAGCTTACAAAATCACTGAAAAAACCATAGGTTTCAAGGACGTTATAGTTAGAAAATATCATTTAAAAAACCTTTGAAATTCACTGAAAAAAACCATAGGTTTCAGGGATGTTATAGTTAGAAATTAGCATTTAAAAACCTTAGAAATTCACTGAAAAAACCACAGGTTTCAGGGACGTTATAGTTAGAAATTAGCATTTAAAAACCTTTGAAATTCACTGAAAAACCATAGGTTTCAGGGACGTTATAGTTAGAAATTAGCATTTAAAAACCTTTGAAATTCACTGAAAAAACCACAGGTTTCAGGGACATTATAGTTAGAAATTAGCATTTAAAAAACCTTAAAAGTTCACTGAAAAAAACCCACAGGTTTCAGGGACGTTATAGGTACAAAACCAGAGAAATTCGGCCGTTATAGTTAGTTGAGCTAACTATAACTCGCGCCCCGCAATGCACTGCTGATGACGTCACATATTACATCACTCATGACATGGTCAGTGACATCACTGATGACATCACTGATGACATCTCAAATGACATCACTGATGACATCATCCACGTGATAATCTGATGCACCTCCTCATACCCTAATTTAACCTTTGATACACCCACTCTAAAATACAGACTACCATTTTCGAAAACATAGACACACCAATACCAGTTACTACATACCCACTCACTGATTCCTAGGTCTACACACACATCCACTCATTCATCCAAACAGTCACTCATACATGCAGTCACTCATCAATACAGCACTATCATATGCACTCATACACCTATACAGACACTTACACACCGCCACTCACCCATAGAATTAGTCACACAGGTAGTCAGTCATGCAAAGAATCAATCACACTCCCATTTACTCACCTATACAGTTATACACACACCACCTCACTTATTCATACATATACTAACACATACTTACACTCTTATACAATCACTGATACAAGCATACACTCATCCATACAGCCACTCTCACAATCACTCACTCTCACATATAGTCATTTATATACTCCAACACTCACATATACTGCCTTTTACATATGTAGTTATGTTGTAGGGATTCTGCACATACACAGAGCTATGCACAGGATAATAGGACCTCGGAGTATAGTGGTGAACCAACCATGCACCTTAGTACCCACAACCCCAATCCGACTAGCTTTAGCGTCTCATTAGCAGCGATGCTACCAATGATTAGACAGCCCAGAACACGGTATCTCTTTCTCAGGACTCGCGGGAGCAAGAACACCCTTTCATTACTCACTCATACCTGTCCACAACGTGCGTAATAAGAGACACAGTATAGTTTAAAATGTTTATTTCAACTATCGTGCTCTAAGATACAGTACACGTGCCAGTACTATCAGCATAATGCATAAGGATAAAATAATAAGCATAGTTACAATTCCAAAGAATACAAACGGGGAAAGCATTTCATAAAGCAGTGGATATAGGGCTAAATGACCATACCACCCTCCCCGTGCTATTAGCTAGTTTATTATAAAAATAGAAGACCTCTGGGCATTGTCAGGCGGACCCTCATTCCTCAATATCTAGATGCAAGGTTTACATCATCAGACAAGCACAGCTCTTCTCCCTGGAAAGGTTTTTCTCCAAGTGCCTCTAACAGTGAAATCACAATATTAAAAAGCACACGAATTTCTCCAATGCAGCTGTACGTAGTGTTATGTCTAAGTGCGAGGGACTGGCCAGATCAGCAAGAACAAGGGACGTTGTTTTTCGACCTTGTACATGTTGTGCAGACGTAACCCACAGGGAACAGGAGAAAAGGTGAAAGACAGAAATGCAGACAGTCCTAATATAGCCGGGCACAAGCAGAGGCTGGAAAAACAAAGTCACAAAGTAATGTGCGCAAAAAAGGCATCATGGCAGCCAGGCCTAAGCCAACTTAGCAAGGCAGACCATGAGGCCACAAACCACATGACACCCTCCCCTGGTCAGTCCATTGGCGAAGACATAGGACGAAGACAGAGTTCAATCAGATGGAGCAGAACGGAAACGTCTGTCGTGAAATAGTCTCCAATGAAGGAGAACGAATGGGAAAAAAAATTGCGAAGCAAAAAAAATCTAGTGAGGCAGGATGCTGAAAGCGGAGGCCCCCTAATCCAATAGAGTGTAAGTGCAGAAAAACGCCACTCCTTCCAAGAGGATATCGTTGGAATCGTCAGAAAAAAGAGACGCCATCCAGTTCAACAAATCAAAACTGCATTCATGTTCCTCGCAGGAGAGAGCAGTGACCAGCATTGCGGGACAACTTGCGTGATACTCAATATAACTTTGTTGTAGGGATTCTGCACATACACAGAGCTATGCACAGGATAATAGGACTTCGGAGTATAGTGGTGAACCAACCATGCACCTTAGTACCCACAACCCCAATCCGACTAGCTTTAGCGTCTCATTAGCAGCGATGCTACCAATGATTAGACAACCCAGAACACGGTATCTCTTTCTCAGGACTCGCAGGAGCAAGAACACCCTTTCATTACTCACTCATACCTGTCCACAACGAGGATGAACGTCTCCCGTGCGGATGTAAGCATAACTTCCTGGTTCAAGAATAGCGCCTTTATTCTGCTCAATTTATTGAAATCTGCCTTCAAAGTTGGAATGGAAGTCCAAATGGAACTATCTATGATGTCGTGCGGGGGAGGAAAAAGCACATTTTTACAGCACACAACCCGGTGGGAAACAGTTACAATATAGGGGATGCCAGCCAGCATTCCACAGCAGTCCTGATTATTCAGAAGGAGATAGCTACCATTTGCAAGCACAGTGAAAGTAGGAGAAATAGCAGGAGCAGGAATGCCCTTTAAAACACAAGCAAGATTCGGAGCTGAAACATTACAAGCTCCGTGCAGTTTAATGTTTTTGCAAATAAGGGAATGACCCACAGTAGAATCGCATGACTCTCCTGTGAGAAAAACTTCCTTTCCGTCCCTAATGCATTTATACGTGAAAGGCAGGGACCAAAGTTCATGCAGGAAGGCACTGCCCAGGGGCTGAAAACAGCCCACAGGGTAATGTTTCATGCATGAACTGAATTCAAATAAAGAAAAAGGCAAGGCGATAACCCCGTGAACTAGCCACACTGCAGAATCCAATTCCACCACAGAGAATGGTGTGGGCTCTATTTTCTCGATATGTAATAGTGTATGTTGCATCTTTCATGGACATGAATTGCTGTTTCTCAGTTAAATTAAAAGGCAAGAATAAGGCAGAGGTGTTCAAAAAGTGCCAAGGAACTTTACCCATTTTAAAAGTTTGCAAAGTCCATGCAAACTGCATCACTGAACGCAATTGATTTTGACCATGATATAACACAGAAACATCATCTTGTACAATATCAACAAAAGAGGGCACAATATTCTCTAATGTGTAAATGCGGGAAGACAGGGTATTAATACTATTGTCAACAACAGCAAGCACCTTTTCTAAATTTGCTTGATCAATTTCCCGAAGACGGGAAGCAGCTTCAATTTGCGCAAGCTTCCAGAGTTCATTGTAAGTTTCATAAATGAATCTCTTAGGTCGAGGACCACGAGGCCCCAGAACAAAGTCGGACAGATCAATGTTGCCCGATAGGAGGGATAAATGTTGTTTAACAGAATCCAAGGAAGAGTGCTGCAACCACTGTTTACACAATTTACCAACAGAATATGTTGTAACAGTACGAGAGTCAGAAAACCTTGGATCTGGCCTATCCTGTTTGTAACCAGGAGCTGAGTCATGAAAACGCAGTTGGCAGGCATTAGATGCAATGGGCCAAGCCAACCAGGGTGACTGAACAAACGTAGAGACATTAAACGAATTGTTTTGAAACAAAGCCTGCAAAGTATCAAGGGAAATATTGACATGCAAGCTCTCGTGGGGAGTAGAAGACAATACGGGAATGGATGGTGCCTTTAACTGTTTTGAAGTAGCCAAACCCCAACAGGTCATTTGATAAATAGTATGATTTAAAAATAAAATTTGGGCAGGGATTAGGCAAGCACGGTGCAAGGCTTCCGTGCCTTGTACCTGCCATGATTTGGTGCCCCAAATAGTTTTCAAGTCAATGGTGTCCTGCCAGTGCTCATAACCACCCACAGCTAAGGCGTTCAAAAAGGAACCCGAATAGAGAAATTTGGTGTGGGTAAACATAATTTTCTGTGAGGATGAAGTGCTTAATTTAAAATAATAGGACCCAGGGTTCGATCTATCAAAGTCTGTAAAATAAGTAAACTTATTTCTAAGAGTTTGGGAGCTACCTGGCAAAGGGGTTGGACAGTGTTCCCATTGGGTGTAATTAAAAGAACCCCGAAGGGTACTTGGTTTATGGAGAAAGTGGTTGCTCCAATGCTGGTAACAATATAAGTCAGCATAACTTGCAGAATTTAAATATAGATCTTCAGCATTAAAGGCAGCATAATATTTCAAATCAGTAAATAACGATTCAACTGCATGCACATCCCAATCGTCAGAATGAATATTACTTTTAACGACATCACCCATTGAAACACGAAGGACATTTGGTACATTAATAATCTCGGTTGGTCCATGAATTTGGAAATTTACTGCATCCCATACGATGCCATCAGCGACTGGGAAAGCTGAAATGTTCACAAATGTGTGCTCACGCTTCATGATGTGCGAAGAAGAATGTGGAGCCAAAGTTCCAGCGACACTGTTCACTGCAGAGCGTATTGGTAAATAGTGACCATTGATGAGTAGGAAAAAAACTGTCACAAAGCCAATGGACATGAACAGAAAAATCAGGAATAGTACCAACCAGATGTATGTCCATGGGGGGATCAAAAAATTGTCTCTGAACCAGGATACAAAAATACTGAATCTGGACGGGATAAGTGATGAGGTGGAATCCGAATCAAAGGAATAACTGGTGGGGCTCAAAGGCGTTGTTGGTAGGTGAGCCACCGACTCAGTGGCGGGATACGTATACTCGGTCTCCTTGTTGCAGGGGGAATCCGGGTAGTCGAGCAGACGATCAGGCAAATCTACCATCTCGATGGCAACATCAGTGACCGTGTGGGCTGGAGGGCCACAAACATTTGTCCTGGAAATGGCTGGACAAGAGACCGCTGGTGTTACACTATTCAGGATCGGCCAGATGTTGTAGCTTGACATTTTCCACAGACATGTATCTGTTCTCTTTGCGACCAGGAAGCGGTGGACTGTACGAGTACCCTTCAAGCCAAGGACTGGAACCGGTGCACGATAAGAGGGGCCAAATTATTTTTTGTTCTCCACCTTCTCTCGGACCAGGTCTCCCACCTTCGGAAGCCAGCCGGCAACCGGATTCTGCAGCGCAGCGTCTGTGGCTGAAGGTAAATGTTTGTTTGCAAGTTTGTCACTGGCTTCTTGTAAGTCCTGCAACATAGTAGAATGGTTATCTACATCAAAGATTGCGGATTGCGCCCCCATGTCTAGACCATCAAGGTCGGGCACAAACATTCATATGCCAAAGAGCATTTCGTATGGGGTCCGCCCACCCAGAGGTCTTCTAGGGAGATTATTAAGTGCACGTTGTACGGTATACAAGTGGGCCAGCCAGTTCCTGCCAGTACCTAAGACTCTAGCTGTCAAGGATTGCTTTAAGCAAAACCACAAAAGGCTTGGGTCCTTTCACTACCTGGCCTGGACCACTCTAAATATCTATAACAAACAAGCGACCAGATAGGTTGTTTAAACAATCATTAATCTGTACTAAGACATTCAATTAAAAGTACATATGATTTATTACACATTGATTTCAAAGTTCTTCGTATGATTTGAAAAACTCTAATTATGTCATAGAAAGAGACACAAGTTTTCAGTGCAACAAATTTGTGAAAAACATGGACTACAAACATATCACAATAACACGTGAAAAAAAATTCACAATAACACGTGAAAAAAATTCAAAAAAACTTTTTCATAAACATTTACAAAACATCGACACCAATCATATTGCCATAATCCTCCTAATCTTTAGAAGGTACCAGTCCTTGTGCAACACATGAAAAACAGGCGGACCTATCACAGTTCAAAGGGTCCTGCCTGAATGATGGGACAAAGGCAGCACAATTCTTGAAAGGGTCATGTCACCAATGGGGGATAATTTCTTTAAACCAATTCCCTTATGTGCCCCAAAATAACTTTGCCTCCGCGTTTCAAACCCTGCTCTGTTCTAGGGTTCTCCTCAGGGCGTGGATTGGAAAAAGACCTTAACTGTAAAAAATGTAAAGAAATGTGGTGTCAATAAAGTTTGAAAAACCTCTAAACACTGGTTACACGTATATAGCTACTTGCCAACATGGTGTAGTACCTGCTGTTACATACAGCTCCCATGTGATGTATTAAAATGCATAGTGCAGCCGTTCTTTTAGGAATCCAACTGTAAGAATAAGCACATTGTTGTAATGAAGGGGGCTCGACCTGAGATAAGACTGTTAAGTGAGCAACGGTACCAAACGCATTGCCACAAATCCCATCGTACCTTTGTGAATCCGTGTGCTAAAGAGCATCGTTTGGAACCAGCTTGCCACCGTCAGACACTCGAGTAATTGAATGTGTAATTTAGAGCCTGTCAAATAGAAAAGATGCCTTTGTTTAAACTCAAGAAGCGTGTGCGTGAAGTTCGCGCCTCCGGCTGCTTTTAACCGCTTCGCCGCGATCGGAATTCCGCCCAGGTGCTGGACATTCCGATTGCGGGTGTGGTCGTGACGAGCTCAGTTCGTCATGCGCACAGCGCGACCGCGCAGCATGACGAGCTGAGCTCGTCATGAGCATCGAAGGGGTTAAACCCATGAAGGTCTAATAACGATGTTATATTTAGCCTAAATCATTTTATGGCGCGCATCGAGCGTCATTAGCCTCATGCTCACGCGTCGTCAATGTATCTTAACCATTGTTTGATGTGGGCCTTGTATGGATTGTTTTGATATACAAATCTTTGTTCATATTGAGCCATATACAACACGGCCATCTCCTGCGCGAAGGGACAGCCCATGGCTGTCCCTTTCACTTGTATGAAGATTTCCTCCTCAAATTTGAAAAATTTGCGGCGAAGTGCTATGGAAGCCAACTTTAATATCAATTCCGTGGGGACGCGGTGTGGTCGAGGTCTTGTTTCAAGATACACTTCGATGGCATCCAATCCATCCTGTTGGGGAATTTGTGTATATAAAGATGTTACGTCCATTGTCACAAGGACATGGATATCAGGGTCAAAAGAGAAGCCATCTACTTTATTGATGAAATCCATAGTATCACAAAGATACGAGGGGACCTCTGGCAGGAATGGTTTTAGAAAAACGTCCACAAATTTGGACACTGGTTCCAGAATTGAATCGCATCCGGACACGATAGGTCGGCCCGGTGGCGTGGATGCATCTTTGTGCACCTTCGGTAGAAAGTACAAATGTGGTGTACGGGAATGTTTTTTCATCAAGTACTCCGATTCTTTCGGACCCAGGATGCCTAGTTCCATGGCTTCTTTAACAATTGTGGCCACTTCCTGCATGATGTCTTTGGAGGGATCTTGCGAGATTTGGCGGTACCATTGTTGATTCAGTACGTGACTCCTACCCTCTCTCTGATAAGCTTCTTTGGACCATAAAACCACTGCCCCACCTTTATCTGCCGGCCTGATGACTGCGGCTTGTTGGTTTCTTAGAGATTTGATAGCTTCCTTGTGAGCCTTTGACATATTTTGTGGTATAAAAGGTCGCTTCTTTTCTAATAAGTTGAGTGAGGATAACACAGTATGTTCAAAGGAGATGATATCCCTGGGGATACTGTGGGGTGGAGGACAAAAGGTAGATCTATTCCTTAATCCTGATGCTTCGAGTTGCATTTGACTTTCTCTATCTTTGAAAAAAGATTTGAGGCGAATTTTTCGAAATAATTCCATTACTTCCATTTTGACTTTCGTGAAATCCATGATGACTCCAGGAACAAAGGAGAGACCGAGCTCAAGTACCTCAGTTTCTTCCTTTGAAAGAGGTCTATTAGTCAAATTAATGATAGGTGATTTATTTAGGACTAGTAATGTTGTCTCCGTGTTGTCATCTCCCATTGTTGGGGCTTGAATCTGCCACGTGGTTGCTGTTGGCCTTGTCCTAAAAAAGGCCTCTTCTGTTGGTTCCTATTTGAAGAGCCTTCCCCTGGGTCTGAGTCTCCCATGGATTCAGATGAGGAAGTATCTGAAAAGGTCAGAAATTTCCTCTTGGATCGACCTTGATAGTTTGTCAGGAACCTGGTGGAATCTGGTCTAGTATAGAAGTCTTCTTTGAGGTATGGATAAACTGTCTCGATATTGAAAGACTTTTTGTCTTTTTCAAATTTATTGATCTTGAAGTTGATGGTGTGATCTTTGAACGTTGCTATCTCCTTAGTGATTTTTTCGAGTAATGTCTTGGCCTCAGAGTCAGTGTGGCTATCTTTTATGGCTTGCAATTGTTCTTCTATTTCCTCCGCTTCCTTCTTACAAATCCTTTGAGCCGTCTCAATGGTGTGGACCATCAAATCCCTACTGCACTTGGTGCTGATGTAGCTAAACCCTTTCTTATATACAGGGTCCTCACGAAGATGACCGGGACGTTCTTTACTTGGAGTCCCCACAGGATTGTTCCCGCTTTTAGGTTTTCAACTAAAAAGTGACCGTGAAGCTCCGTCTCCACGTGTTTCTTCTGAAGTCTAATTAACTTTTCTGTAACATTCTGCTGCTTGGCAGTACTAGTCAGTGTAACCGATCAAAACAAAGAGGGATCTGATATCAGTTTTTGAATGTGATCTTCACTGAATGAGAGTGTGTCTTTTTCGGACATATTGAGTTCCCTAAGTGCCTGGAGGAGACCTAGGGGACACTAAATGTATACAGCTAATAATATATTTTCAGTGTACAGCCTTGCGGACCGCGGTCCGCTCTACTAACAGCAAAACCACAAAAGGCTTGGGTCCTTTCACTACCTGGCCTGGACCACTCTAAATATCTATAACAAACAAGCGACCAGATAGGTTGTTTAAACAATCATTAATCTGTACTAAGACATTCAATTAAAAGTACATATGATTTATTTCACATTGATTTCAAAGTTCTTCGTATGATTTGAAAAAACTCTAATTATGTCATAGAAAGAGACACAAGTTTTCAGTGCAACAAATTTGTGAAAAACATGGACTACATACATATCACAATAACACGTAAAAAAATTCACAATAACATGTGAAAAAAATTCCCAAAAACTTTTTCATAAACATATACAAAACATCGACATTCAGAAATGAGCCATTTATAATAAGAGAAACTACATTACCCAGAATGCATTGGGACCGAAACTCCAGTCCTGTGTTTACTGTTTGACTCATTGAACTTAATTGGTTTCCATCGCTCGCTTTTTCCGAGCTGCAGTTCACAGACGACATGCTGACTGAATGAACAGGACGAATGTCCAATCTCACTTGGAATACGGAAGGCAAGTCTTCCGCGCTGCAACATCGCGCCCGGGTACAGCGTGAGCATGAGGCTAATGACGCTCGATGCGCGCCATAAAATGATTTAGGCTAAATATAACATCGTTATTAGACCTTCATGGGTTTAAAAGCAGCCGGAGGCGTGAACTGCACGCACACGCTTCTTGAGTTTAAACAAAGGCATCTTTTCTATTTGACAGGCTCTAAATTAAACATTCAATGACTCGAATGTCTGACGGTGGCAAGCTGGTTCCAAACGATGCTCTTTAGCACACGGATTCACAAAGGTACGATGGGATTTGTGGCAATGCGTTTGGTACCGTTGCTCACTTAACAGTCTTATCTCAGGTCGAGCCCCCTTCATTACAACATTGTGCTTATTCTTACAGTTGGATTACTAAAAGAACGGCTGCACTATGGATTTTAATACATCACATGGGAGCTGTATGTAACAGCAGGTACTACACCATGTTGGCAAGTAGCTATATACGTGTAACCAGTGTTTAGAGGTTTTTCAAACTTTATTGACACCACCTTTCTTTACATTTTTTACAGTTAAGGTCTTTTTCCAGTCCGAGGAGAACGTGTTATTGTGAAATTTTTTTCACGTGTTATTGTGATATGTATGTAGTCCATGTTTTTCACAAATTTGTTGCACTGAAAACTTGTGTCTCTTTCTATGACATAATTAGAGTTTTTTCAAATCATACGAAGAACTTTGAAATCAATGTGAAATAAATCATATGTATTTTTAATTGAATGTCTTAGTACAGATTAAGGATTGCTTTAAGTCACGGTTCATTCGTTCAACAATTGAATTGCCCACAGGCCGATATGGAGATGCAAATTTCACCCGCACCCCCAGTGACCCCATCGCGTCCTTGTACGCCTTAGAGGCGAACGCCGGACCTTGGTCAGAATGGAAGTTGCCACAGGCAAAAATTCCCACAAAGACACGCAAATCCCTTATGACATTTCGAGCGTCAGCACTCCGTTGTGGCCAAACCCAGATGAAACGTGTGCACGAATCCACTGCAACTAAGATGTATTTATACGCAGTGTCAGAGGAGAAGGGACCGCAGTGATCCAGGTAAACACACCCAAAAGGTCTGTTAGAAATGCAGAGCGGTGTTTGTGGTGGTCGTGTAACCGTTGAAGGCTTAATTTGCTGACAAACGTCACAAGAAAGCACATAAGTACGGGTCTGTTTATATAAACCACGCCACCAGTAACGCTGCTGCAAGATGGAAACCATCGCAGACACGCCAGCATGGGCCGAAGCCAAGCCTTCGTGTGCGGCCGTTATCAAGGAAAGTCTGCGGTCTGCTTTGGGAATCAGCCGATCACCAACGTCTGGAATTTTTACGTAAGGAACCTGATCGGGACCTACTTGATAAGAGTATTTGGAAGGGAAACCCCGTGGGTAATTAGCACTTTCCTTTGTTGCAGCAATAGCTGCCAAAATATCGTTATCTATTTTAGTCATGGATCTTGTAACTGCTGCTACTGAGCACGTGGCTACTGCTGATTTGGCAGCTTCATCCGCCAAACCGTTACCGACAGCGTGTGCGCCCACACGCTGGTGGCCAAGAGTGTGAATCACCTGTGTGAGAGGCAGACGTTGTTTCAGATCTGCCACTCGAACCCAAAGCATTTTATGCTTAATTGTGCTGCCCTTTGCATCTCTATAGTCGTTTTGCGACCAAAAGAATAGATTGTCATTAAAAGATTGAACACAGTAGTAAGAATCGCATACAATGAGAGTTGTCACGTCGGGATTAGTGAACTCAAGTGCAAGCACCAAAGCGCGCAGCTCGGCCAATTGTGCAGTACTGTCTCCTAGTGCCTGAGTGTGCACCACAGTCAATTTGAACTCACCATTCACCATGGTACCTGCAACAATAGCACATGCTGCTGAATAAGCATGCTTGGAACCCGTGGCCGGTTGTGCCGAACCATCGGTATAGATAATACATTCGTACTCCTCAAGCAGTAGCAAGGACAGAGGAGGAGGATGAACAAATTCATACTGTAAAAACTCCTGTGTCTGAAGAGAGGAATCAAAGATAAAGTGACATCCGGAGACGTCAGAGATGTAGCCCATTGTATCCAACGGGGCGCAAAGCCTTAGAGTTCGGAACACTTGCTTTCGTCACTGCCTCAAGGGCAGGATATGGTGTTACCACCAAAATGCGTTTTCCTTGTGCCAGTGCGCGTTCCTTTAGAATCGCCATTTGCACTGCAGTCAAAACCTTCTCCACAGAGTAAAAGCGCATTTCTGCTGAAGTGTAAAGATGTGACTTGTATGCAATCGGTACTGTGTCACCTTCGTTAAAGGTTAAGTACGTGAAACCCACTGACCATGGAACGATTCTAATCACCAGGTTTGTGTGGTTATCATGAGTCAACAACAATTTAGATTCAAGTAGAATAGACTGCAAAGATTGCAGTATAGAGGAATGCTCGGGAAGCCAGCATGACTTCGAAAAGTTAGGTTGTATCAAGGCATAAAGAGGCTTGATACGCTGGGCATATTCGGGAATGTAAGTACGCCCGAAGTTCAGAAAACCCAGTAAAGACTGAAGCTTCTTCAGTGTAGTTGGAGGGCACAGAAGTGCGCACTTCTCCAAGAAATGGGGGGCTAAGCCCTTACCTTCATTGTTGAGCTCATAGCCCAAAAACAAAACGGTAAATTCAGCAATGTGAGATTTGGCAAAATTAAATTTGTATCCTAAGACTGCAAATTCAAGAATAATGCGGACCACTCGGGAAAGATGCGGCCATAATTCGTCATCCGTCAGATAGATATCGCCGACGTACGAACACGCATCCGGGTCTATGCTGTCCAACAAAGAGACAACACAGGCGGCGAATACACCCGGACTGTTCCTGTAGCCCATGGGTAAACGCCGGAATTTGAATTGTTTACCACCGGAAGTGAAAGCGCTCCATTGGCTGCACTCCGGGGACAAGTTGTGCGTGTAAAATCCATTGGATAGGTCAAGTGTCGTTTTATATTTTTTATGAACAAGACTGTCTACAAGCGCAGAACTGTGTGTATTTTGCACCGCAAAGGTCCGACAATGAGAGTTCAAATGTCGGTAATCCAATACTAGGCGGTACGATCCATCGGGTTTAGAAACCGCGAAAAGGGGATTATTCATTGGTGATACGCATGTTTCAATTACTCCTTGATATTCTAACTGTGTCAGAATGTCGGAGACGGGACCTTTAGCTTCCCGCTTGATGGGATATTGGGGTTGAGGCTGTGGCAGCGACCGCAAGGGAATATCATGGGGGGGAGAGTCTTCATCCCAGCCCACGTGGTTGCGGTATAACGCAGGAGCCAGGTCCCCGGCCCACTCAGCTGCGAGAGCCTCCGCTTTGTCCTTGGGGACATGACGAGAAAAGCTCGGAAGGATTACCTCCTCCCCGCGACGCGCAGCAAGTACGAATGGGGGCGGCCAATCCGCCTCTGCTAACAAAATGTCGTAAGAAGAGGTCAGATTCTCCCAAAAAATCCCTTTAATAACACGCTGTATGTCACCTTCAATTTGAAAGACGACATTATATAGTCTGTCAGGGGGGCCACTCGGGTGTCTGCTGTCTCGACAGTAATGAATGTGTCAGTTGCTGTCGCCTCCACATGAGGACGTAGCGCCTCCCGCACTATGGTAACTTCCGCTGCGCTGTCTAGGAGCGTCACTGCCCACGTCCAATTCAGGAGTCTCGTTCTCACCGTCTGTGGCATACCTCGCTGTTACAGTTGCAACTTTTTTCTTCTGAAACTGGGCGAGAACGTTGAAATTCGTCTGGTTTCCCTCTGACTTGTTGTCGAGGTTGGTCTCGTCCCTGTGGAGCCTCACGACCCCTGCCTCTATCCTGGCGTTCTCCTCCACCAGCCTGGGAGGTCGACGGTGCCTGTGGAGAATGAGGAGAACGCGTATCAGGGACTTGAAATCTCTCTGGAGATTGAATTCTCGCTCTATCGCGCAAATCATAAGTGCGTTCAGAAGATACGGAAACCGGGGATGCGCCAGGCGACCCTGGTTTTTTCTGTTGTTTACCCTGTTTCTTCAACCTCCAGCTCTTTTTGGTAAAGAACAGTTTCTCATCTTTCTCAGATTGAGTTTTTTGTTGTGGCTGTGATTGAGTGTGCGTTTTAGCAAAAGGCTTAACTCCCAGACTATTGAGGCCAATGGTTTTGTAAGCCTGTGCAATAATTTTTGGTAATTCACGTGGCTTGTCCGGTTCTGGGACCAAAGCCAAAGCATTAGCTACTTGAAAGTTAACTGCATCGCCCTTGACGTTCGCAAGGATTAAATCAGCTACTACATCGAACACTCCCACCAGTCTCATCCCTAATTCCACAGCCGCTTCAGGGCCATGCTCATCCTGCACACGTTTAATTACAGAGGGGAGAACTGTCATGGAAGGAGTGCCGAAACACTTCGCATATACTGCTGCGAATACCTTACCCCAGTTGTTGCATTCTGCCAACTCGGGAATTAAGTCTTTTGGCAAACTAATCGTTAGAATCCTGTGTTTTTCCACAGGAGAAGTATTGGGAACAACTGCCTCCAGCTGGTCAAATTTTTCTGCAAGCCAATAAGGCAAATCGTCCTTATTTTGTGGGCGCTTGCCCATCACCGAATTAACCATGACGGGACTTATGGTTACACCGCCCGGTCCAGCTGGATGCACCGCAACTCCAGGAGGGGCTCCCTGGACATTGCCAGTAACATACTGTACTATCAAAGACGTATGTAACTCACGCAGTTCAGCAACCGTAAGCGTCATATAACGCGGATGTGGGGTATACCCGGCCAAAACTGGCCAAGTGGCCCCGTCTATAGATAGGGGGCCTAAACGAACCGGTGTGACCAGATGTGGGAGGGCGCCATTAAACCAAATACGGTGTTGCCATGCCGTAAGTGGTACTTCAAGAGCCTGATAATGCCGATAAGCGTTGGGTAGGGCAGTGAGAGTGTACTCATGGAACAAATCATCCGTTCCATCCACCGCCGGAAAAGTGACCCAAGAGTAAAACACCTCAAAGTGGTGAGCTGGGTCAGCTTGCACCACAAAGATTAGTGAGACACCCCCGTCGGGCACTCCATAAGCCAGTAAATGAGCCCGGAGCGCAGCGCGGCTATGTGCCGGGATATTTATATCCGCCATTAAGACCAGAAATGATCGACAACCTAATATGTGGCAGCACAATATTGGGTTTTATTTAAACACCTTTTAATAACTTCAAGCTTGAAAAAAACCTATAAAAACGTCAATATAGGAGGTATCACCCTCGCATACGCGTCCGGAAGCGTCTGCGAAGGGTGTTGTGGACAAGCACAAGTACTACTCAAGCGTCTCACAGATAAGCAGCCCACTACGTTGGTGGCGCCATGTTGTAGGGATTCTGCACATACACAGAGCTATGCACAGGATAATAGGACCTCGGAGTATAGTGGTGAACCAACCATGCACCTTAGTACCCACAACCCCAATCCGACCAGCTTTAGCGTCTCATTAGCAGCTATGCTACCAATGATTAGACAACCCAGAACACGGTATCTCTTTCTCAGGACTCGCGGGAGCAAGAACACCCTTTCATTACTCACTCATACCTGTCCACAACGTGCGTAATAAGAGACACAGTATAGTTTAAAATGTTTATTTCAACTATCGTGCTCTAAGATACAGTACACATGCCAGTACTATCAGCATAATGCATAAGGATAAAATAATAAGCATAGTTACAATTCCATAGAATACAAACGGGGAAAGCATTTCATAAAGCAGTGGATATAGGGCTAAATGACCATACCACCCTCCCCGTGCTATTAGCTAGTTTATTATAAAAATAGAAGACCTCTGGGCATTGTCAGGCGGACCCTCATACCTCAATATCTAGATGCAAGGTTTACATCATCAGACAAGCACAGCTCTTCTCCCTGGAAAGGTTTTTCTCCAAGTGCCTCTAACTGTGAAATCACAATATTAAAAAGCACACAAATTTCTCCAGTGCAGCTGTACGTAGTGTTATGTCTAAATGCGAGGGACTGGCCAGATCAGCAAGAACAAGGGACGTTGTTTTTCGACCTTGTACATGTTGTGCAGACGTAACCCACAGGGAACAGGAGAAAAGGTGAAAGACAGAAATGCAGACAGTCCTAATATAGCCGGGCACAAGCAGAGGCTGGAAAAACAAAGTCACAAAGTAACGTGCGCAAAAAAGGCATCATGGCAGCCAGGCCTAAGCCAACTTAGCAAGGCAGACCATGAGGCCACAAACCACATGACAGTTACTCACACATATACCACTGAGACATCCATTCACTCACTAACGCACCCATACACATACTCACCCACCCATACAGTCCATCACAGATGCCCTCTTGCAGCCATACACCCAGTGAATCACCCACTCACACATCTATGCACAAAGTCACACACCCCCTACCCAGGCGCACAGACACTCAGGCACCCATACAGGTACTCAGACAACCAATCAAAAACCCATATAGACACTCATGTAGCTACTCACCAACCCAAGCAGCCACTTACACACCAACTGACAGACTGATACAGACATTGATATAGAGTAGTCAGTCACCCATGTATTAGTAAGACACGTTTAATCACTCACTTATACAGTCAGTCATGCACCTATTAAATCATCCATTCAGACACTCATATACCCACTCATTCTTCAATACACCTTGGCATATATAAATATAAAACATATTTAAACTTTTTAGAAACACTCAGTCACTGGATGATGTCATCAGTGATGTCATTTGAGATGTCATCAGTGATGTCACTGACCATGTCATGGGTTATGTAATATGTGACATCATCAGCAGTGCATTGCGGGGGCGCGAGTTATAGTTTGCTCAACTAACTATAACGGCCGAATTTCTCTGGTTTTGTACGAGTGAAATGTCCAACTAACTATAACGTCCCTGAAACCTGTGGTTTTTTCAGTGAATTTTTAAGGTTTTTTAAATGCTAATTTCTAACTGTAACATCCCTGAAACCTGTGGTTTTTTCAGTGAATATATATATATATATATATATATATTAACTGAACAAACCAAAGGTTACAGGGACGTTATATTTAGGCTCAGATTTCACTTGTACAAAATCATAGAAATTCAGTAGTTAAAGTTACCTGAGCTAACTGTAACTTACGCCCCTGCAATGCATTGCTTATGACCTCATGTATAACATCACTCATGACATGGTTAATGACATCACTGATGACATCTCAAATTACATCACTGATGACATCTTCCAGTGATTGTGAGTGTTTCGTAAACGTTTCTGAGACTTAAAGATATATATATATATTAAGGTACCACAAATTTTAAATTAATATACTTTGTGTACTACTAATGAGTGATTCTATTTTTTAAGATATATTATGTGAGTGGCTGTGTGACTGTGTGTGAGTAGGTGTAGGTGTGTGTCTCTGTATGGGTGAGTAAGTGGCTGTGAGAGTGGCTCTATGGGTGAATAAGTGGCTGTGTGAGTAGCTGTATTGGTGAATGAGTGGGTGTTTGAGTGACTGTATGGGTGAGTGAGTGGCTATGTGAGTGGCAGTATGGGTGGGTGAGTGGTTTTATGGGTCTGTGAATGGATAAGTGAGTTGTGTGGGTTTGTGAGTGTGTGTGTGAGTGGCTGTGTGGGTCTGTGAGTGCAAGCATAGAACTTTGTGTGAGTGGCTGTATAGTTGAGTGATTGGGTGCATCAATAGTTTATGGGTAAGTGGGTGTGTCAGTGGCTGCATGAGTGAGTGAGTGGTTGTGTGACTGTCTGTATCCATGTCTGTGTGGGTTAGTGAATGGGTGTGTGAGTGGCTGAGTGTGTGTGTGTGAGTGACTGTTTGGATGAGTGAGTGGGTGTGTTAGTAGCTGTATGGATGAGTGAATGGGTGTGTGAATGGTTCTGTGGGTATGTGAGTGGATGCATGAGAGGTTGTATAGGGCTCTGAGTGGGTGTGTAAGTTGTTCTGTGGAAGATGTCATCGGCGATGTCATTTGAGAGGTCATCAGTAATGTCATCAGTGATGTCACTGACCAGGTCATGAGTGATGTAATATGTGAGCTCATAAGCAGTGCATTGTGGGGGCGTAAGTTATACTTAGCTCATGCAACTATAACTGCTGAATTTCACTGGTTTTGTATGAATAAAATCTGAGCCTAACTATAAAGTTTCTGTAACCTTTGGGTTTTTCAGTAGATTTCTAAGGGGTTTTTAAATTCTAATTTCTAACTATAACGTCTATGTAACCTTTGTTTTTTTCAGTGAATTTGTATGTTTTTCTAATTCTATTTCCTAACTATAACATCCCTGAAACCTTTGTGTTTTTTCAGGGAATTTCTAAGGCTTTTTAATTTTGTTTCCTAACTATGACGTCCCTGTAACCTTTTGTTTTTTTAGAGAATTTCAAGGTTTTTTAAATTTCATTTTCTAACTAACCTGTAACCTTTGAGAATGTTGTGTGAGTGGCTGCATCTGTCAGTGAGTGGTTGTGTGAATGGCTATATGGGTCTGTGAGTGGGTGTATGAGTGGTTTTGTGGCGGTGCGAGTGGGTGTGTGAGTGGCTGTATGGGTTGATGAGTTACTTGGTGTGTTAGTATGTGCATCAGTGTGTGTCTGGGTGTGTCAGTGTATGCATCAGTATATTTGTGGCTCTGTCACTATATGCATAAGAGTGTACATGGGTGTATTATTGTATGCATAAATGTGTGCCTGGGTATGTCAGTGTATGCATAGGTATATGCATGGTTGTGTTGGTACATACATAAGTGTGTGCCTGGGTGTGTCAGTATATGCATAAATGTGTTCCTGGATGTGTTACTGTATGCATCAGTGGGTGTCTGGGTGTGTTAGTGTACGCATAAGTGTGTGCTTCAGTGTGTTAGTGTATGCATCAATGTGTACCTGGGTATGCTACTATATGCATTACAGTGTGTCTGGATTGGTCAGTGTATGCATCAGTGTAAGTCTACCTATAGCCTACATTAGATGTCGGTTTTATGTAGAAAAAAGGAAGTTTAAGTCTTGGCAAGGGGTTTTAAATGCCTACTCAACCTGACAGTAAAGCTGCACACACAGGATGCGCAGCTGCAGGCCCAACAAATATTTAAAGAGCTACTTGTCTAGATAGCCTACTTACAAATTCAATACTTGTGCATGAACCTAAGTAAGTGCACTAGTACCTCTCTGGGTGTGTCACTGGATGTGTAAGTAACTATGTTGCTACATTACTAGCTGTCTAAGTATCTCTACAGGACTGAATATGTGCATACAATTGGTTGTATATATTATTTACTGGCTCTCTTTCTGAGTATTAGAGTATATAACTGTGTGTGCAACTGCCTCTGTTACTAATGGATACCTAAATGCTGTGTGGGTGTGTAAATGAATGTGTCAGTGTCTCCGTTTCTGTCTGACTGGGTGTTTGAGTGCCTCTAAGTTTTTGTAAATACGTGAGTCACAGCATGGGTGGAAGACTGGATGCATAACTGGGCATATGAGACTCTAGGTGCAAATGTAACTCAGTGAAATTTAAAAGCACATGTTTTACTTTTTATGCACATATCACCTTGCCCTATGGCTTACCTACAGCCTACCTTAGGGATGACTTATATGAAGTAGAAGGGAAGTTTAAGGCTTAACGATTCATTTTAAATGCCAACTCGACCTGCTAGTAAGACTGCACAGTCTGTGCCGTAGCAGGCCCAACACATGTATAAAGGTATACTTTTCTGGATAGCAAAGAAGGAGTGTCAACATTTGAGTAAATATTTAAATAAGTGCTTCAGTCCCTCTCTGGGTGTGTCACTGGATGTGTAAGTAAATATCTGATATATGACTGCCTGCCTTACTATCTGTTTAGGTCTCTATATGTGTATGTAACTGGATGTATATATTAGTTACTGCCTTAATTACTGAGTGTTGGGATTTATAATTGTGTGTGCAAGTGGCTTTTACTGCTGAATACAAAAGTGCTTTTGTTAATAGGTATGTGAGTCGCAGTATGGGTGAAAGACTGAATGTATAACTGGTTATATGGATCTGGGATTGCGCATGTGACTAACTGAGACTTCAAAGTACATATCTTACCTTCTAAGCTCATATAACCCTGACCAATGATCTACGCACACCCTATGTTAGGGTTTACATAAGTAGTAGAAGGGAAGATTAAACCTTGGCAAGGAGTTTTAAATGCTAACTCGATCTGACAGCAAAACTGCACGCACAGCATCTGCTGAAGCAGGCAGACCACATGTTTAAAGGACTAATAGTCTGGGTGAGTGACATGGAGTATCACTACTTTAGTACACATCTAAATCAGTTTATCAGTCCCTGTCTGGCTGTGTAAGAAACTAAGGGGCTGATTACGATGGCGGATGGACTGGAGTCCGTCCGCCATCGTGGTGGAGACCGGGACTGTCCGCAATACATGCGGCGGTCCCGCACACCAAATCAGGATGCGACCGCCACCATGGCGGTCGCATCTTGCATTTTATCATTGCAGCGGGTGCTGCTGACAGCAGCACCTGCCGCGAAGTTAAAATGGCATGTTGCGCATTTCACTGCACTACGTGGCAGTCACCACACGGTGTCTGCCACTTGGTGCAGTGAAGTGTTGGGGGGTACCATGGGTACCCCCCCAGTGCACCCACACCTCCCCCCAACACAAGGGGGGCCCACAACAGGCCCCCGAAACCAATCTCCACCAGCCTTTCAATGGCGGTTTACCCACCATGGAAAGGCTGGCTTCCGCCAGCATCGTAATTTGGCCGACGGTGCCTGCTAGGCACCACCACCATTTTAGGCATGCTGACCGCTCCGCCGGGCAATCGGAATGATTGCCTGTGGCGGTTCCGTGGCGGACAGTCTTTGCGACCGCCGCGGTCCGAAAGCGATTCCCACCGCCATCGTAATTTAGCGGTGGGAAAATTGCTGTCAGATGGCGGAAGGATCGCCACCGCCGGGCTGGCGGTGGCGGTCCTTCCACCATCGTAATCAGCCCCTAAGTCTTTATATGACTAGCTGTCTTACAATCACTGTGGATCTCTATATATGTATGTAAGTGGCTGTATATATTACTTACTGCCTCTGTTACTGAGTGTTGGTTTTATAACTGTGAGTGCAACTGCCTCTGTTTCTGCTGAATACAGAAGTACTGTATGGGCACAACACTGAATATCTACATGCCTCTCTCTCTCTCCCACTGGCTAGGTGAGAGACTTTGCTTTTCTAAATATGTATATAAGTTGCAGAATGGGTGAGAAACTGGGTATTTAACTGTGCCTATGGTCTCAAAGTACACATGTGACTGACTGAGACTTCAAAGTACATGTTTTACCTTCCAAGCACATAGCACCCTGCCCTGTGACTTACCTACATCCTACATAAGGGGTAACTAGTACATAATAAAACAGAAGTATAAAGCTTACCAAGGTGTTTTTAATGCCATCGCGACCATGCAGTAAAACTATCCACACATGCTGTACAGTTCCAGGGCAACACATGATTAATGGACTACTCACACACCTACTCTCAGAACCACACAAACACTCACATACTTACTCACACACATACAGAGACACTGACACTCATTCATAAACCCACAAAAACACTCACACCCACTCACAAATCCCTTCATACACTCACAATACTACTGTATATATCATACACACTTTCATCAACCCCATGTACACATATACCTTTTCAATCAATTTTATTTTAGCTACACTCTTATTCACATACCTGTTAAATGAGTTACTTGGTCAGAATTCTTTTTGGACGTTGTCAGTTAGACTGTACTCTCAGAAAAAATGTAAAAACTAAGCATAAGAATGGTACATCACTCTCATACAAATCAACAAATAATGGTAACCTTTTCAACTTTGCTCTCAGTGATACTGTCGAAGTTAGCAAATGAAAACGTCCCTTTCATATTTTACTTTTGTTATGATACTTCTCAATGGTCAGTATTTCTTAACCCTTTCTTGCACTTCAGTAAAGAAACCCAATCTGGTAGTGGTTTTGGGCATATTTATTAATTCGTTGCAACACTCAGCACGGCCACCCCATGTAACTTCGCAATGAATTTGCGAATACCTATGGGAGTCCAAAAAAGTATTTAGCTTTGTATTCTTAATACTTTACAACTTCTCTAATCTTTATTACATGCATGTGGCTAAGAATATAAACCCTTGTTAACAAATATTGACTCTAAACCACTCTAATTTTAACAAACAGACAACAGTCTGTTTAACAACTTTCTCCCCAAACTCTTAACAGAGTTTCCATAGCAACCCCTTAAGAACACCCTCTTGAACCAGTAGGTCACAAGTTAACAACACATTCTGGAAGCAGCATATTACTCTCCAACTCAACTGCAGCAGGTGTGGTGGACTATTTGCAATTTAAAGCATATCCAACGTTGCACTATATTTTTTTACTTTTATCAGAGCCAATCACAGACCGTCTTACTTTTCCTTAAAAATGACTACCTAATTTTAGCTACCTGCATATTTAAACCATCCAATCAAATATGTCATTTTTCTAAACCACGACCTGACCTTCATTTTAACTGCTCTTCATTTCGAAAGTTGACTCATTCTGCTCCAGCCTTCTCCTGTGTACTACTCCTCCTTGCCTTCAAAATGGTTAGAGTGTGGATTGTGGGTCACAGCTTTGTGTTTTGGGCTAGAAAGTGTGCTAGAAAGAGTGGCATTGACAGGGACTTGGGTGCATAATGTGGACATTACTTGGATTGGTCCGAGAGAGTAAAAGTACCATCAGTTGCTGGATTTAGTCGAAAGCATTGTGGATTGCCAACATTCTGACCTCATCATTGTGCACTGTGGTGGCAGTGACCTAGGCACACTTACTGGGGTTGGACTGGAAATCCTAATGAAGGATACCTTTGCTCAATTGATGATACTTTTACATCAGACTGCCTTAGTATTCTCCAACCTATGCCAATGGCAGAAATGGAGGGTCAAACGAGTTTTGTCCACAGATAGACAAAGCCAGGAAACATGTCAATACAGCTGTTTTTGCATTCCTCAGAGACCATAACATGGGCTCTTTCTACAACAACTTGCGCTTTGACATGGATGGTATCTATAGAAGTGATGGAGTATACTTCACAGAGAAAGGAAACAGGGTAATCCTCAACAACTTGAAACACTGCATCCTGTTTTATGTGTAGGTATTGTCTACACACAATAAACCCAAAGGCTCCTCTCAGAGCCATCCTATTTCCCAAACACTGGTTCATTTTCCTTTTAAATCCCTTTTTTGTTTATTTTTTCAAATTTACAAATACGTTGAGAATATGCAAAACAGAAGCAGACATTCAACAGACATCAGCACATTTAAAATTCAGAATGATATAAGTGACTGTGCATCTGACTGGGTGTACAAGTGCCTAAATGGGTCTCTGAGTGGATGCATTTGTCTCAAAGTGGTTTAGTGAGTGGGTGCATGAGTGTTTGAGTGAGTCTGAGAGTGAGTGCATGAGTCTCTGAGTAGGTCTGTGACAGGGAGCATGAAAGTCTGAGTGGGTCTGTGAGTGGATGCATAAGTATCTGAATGGGTCTGTGAGTGGGTGTGTGAGTGTCTCTATGGGCTTGTGAGTGGGTGCGTGGATCTGTGTGGGTCTGTGAGTGGGTGCATGAGTGAGTGGGTATGTGAGTCTCAGTGGGTCTGTGAGTGGATGCATGAGTGCCTGAGTGGGTCTGTGAGTGTGTGTGTCTGCGTAGATCTGTGAGTGGGTGCATGAGTCTCTGAGTAGGTCTGTGAGTGAGTATGTGAGTGTCTGGATGGGTCTGTGAGTGGCTGCATGAGTCTCTGAGTGGGTATGTGAGTGGGTGTATGAGTGTCTGACTGGGTCTGTGAGTGTTTGCATGAGTGGGTCTGTGAGTGGGTGCATGAGTGTATGACTGGGTCTGTGAGTGGGTACGTGACTGTCTCAGTGGATCTGTGAGTTGGTGCATGAGTGTCTGAGTGGGTCTGTGAGTGGGCACATGAGTGCCTGACTAGACCTTGGAGTAGGTGTGGGAATGCCTGAGTGCATCTGTGAGTGGGTGCATGACTGTCTGAGGTCATTTGAGTAGATGGATGAGGCTGAGAGGGTGAGTGAATGGGTGCATGAGTGAGTGGGTGTGTGAGTATGAGTGAGTGAGTCTGTGCGTGGGTGTCCGAGTGTCTGAATAGATCTGTGAGTGGGTACGTGAGTGTCTGACTGGGTCTGTGAGTGGGTGCATGAGTGGGTCTGTGAGTGGGTACGTGAGTATATGACTGGGTCTGTGAGTGGGTACGTGACTGTCTCAGTGGATCTGTAAGTGGGTGCATGAGTGTCTGAGTGGATCTGTGAGTGGATGCATGAGTGTGAGTGAGTCTGTAAGTAGATAGATGAGTGTCTGAGTGGGTCTGTGAGTGAGCACAGGAGTGTCTGAGTACATCTATGAGAGAGTGTGTGAGTGTCTGAGTGGGACTGTGAGTGGATGGATGAGTGAGTGGATGGGTTCATGAGTCTCTGAGTGGTATTGTGATTGGATGCATCAGTGTCTGAGTGGGTGCGTGAGTATAGAGTGAGTCTGTGAGTGGGTGTGTGAGTGTCTGAAGGGGTCTGTGAGTGGGTCTCTGAGTGAGTTCATTAGTGCCTAAGTGAGTATCTGAATGGTTTTTCTGTGATATTTGCGAAGTTGTTGCAACGTCACACAGCAGGCTGCACTGAGCATCGCGACCAATTTGCGAATATTATATGTGGAAAATACCGTTTTCAACATGTTGCAGACATACAGGGTCCCTCAAAGACCCCTTTATCACACCTATGGGATGAGGGTACCTCTACCCTGACCCCTTATATAACTTTTAATCTTTTTCTTTTAGACTCCCAGGACAGTGTCCCATTATAAAATGGCGGCTACAACTTTCGACCCAGGTTGTGGCCAGCCAATCACAGCTTTGCTATTGGCGAATGGACTCATGCCACTAGATATAGAAGTTTTCTTTTAATTGCTCCAAAACTACTGAACGGATTTACACCAAATAACAAAAAGGGTTCTTTCTGGATCAAGAGCTAGCTTTCTGCCAAATATGGTGTAATTCCCTCCAGCAATTCAGGCTGTAGTCGTGTCTAAATTCCCTATGGGAATTAACATGGGAAACACACTTTTTTGATCCCCCTTTTTCTCGGCCCCTGCTTGACTGATCAACCAAAATTTTCCATGCACAACTAGAATCAACTGGGCACTGTTTTTGGAAAATTTGGTGGAGATTCGGAAAACAATGCCTCAAAATGTCAAAATAAAATGCAGTTTTTGATTTGCTTTTAACTTAAGCAAATCAAAAACTGCATTTTGAGACATTTGGATTCTGAAGCACGAAGGATGAAGGGGATAATACACCACCCACACTCAGGACTGTCTTATAGATGAAAAACACCGGATTGAGGAGAAGATGGAAACACCATTCAGGATCTGGATACTGATATAGAATATACAAACGACCTTGATGAAGTCTTAAAGGGACGAAATGAGTGGCTGGGCTGAATGGACAACTCCTTTATATGAAAACATTGAATAAAGCTGGATTTTAAATGGATACACAAGACTCCCTAATGATTATGTTGTACTAAAGTATAGATACAGGTTGTGTTTGGAACAGCCCAAATCTGTTGATGAACAGAGAGACATGCTTATTTAATTTTATGCTCCTTTTTCAGTTTCTGAAATTGTTACATGTTGTTTGTGGCCTCTAGGCAGTGGGGTCACAAAAAGGAGAGCGTACTTGAATTGTATATTAATATCAATAACACACTAGTGCGACAATATAGCCCACACTGCTGGTGCTTTTATGAAAAAGAAAATAATATATATATATATATATTCTTTTTTTCTGAAATTCTCCCCACAAGGTAAGAGGAAGTCGCACTCCCGGTATGGCGCACTCCTTTTATTTTATTACAAAGCTGCACCAATCCTGACACGTTTCGGTCTCAATAGACCTTGATCACAGGTGACAGCAATCATGCACTGATGGCTACCACAGTCCTGCTTCCAAAATGCAAAGTACTTTTCAAGTGGGTACCTTGTGGGTTGCAGATGCATGATGGGACCTGTAGTCTGCCACACAGTTTCATAGAGCCCAAGTGGGCAATAAAATCAAGTGTCCAATGCAGCAAAAAAAATCATCTGTTGGAATAGCAGCTATAAACCGTTCCTCTAGCAGTCCCCAACCTAAAGGCTGCTCGGATCCAAGCCGTGCGGGTTCACGGCGGCACCACAGCCTTATGTTACTTCAAACAACTTCCTCCAAAAGTGGTCCAAAAAGGCATTTGTGGTGCTCTCAATGGCGGTGCAGACTCAATGCAGGACCACGCCATTTAACACAACTGAAATTCTCCCCACAAGGTAAGAGATAGTCGCACTCCCGGTATGGCTTGCACACCTCTCCTTTATTTTATTACAAAGCTGCACTAATCCTGATGCGTTTCAGTCTCAATAGACCTTGATCACAGGTGACGGCAATCATGCACAGATGGCTACCACAGTCCCGCTTCCAAAATGCAAAGTACTTTCCAAGTGGCTCCCTTGTGGGTTGAAGATGCATGATGGGATCTGTAGTCTGCCACACAGTTTCATAGAACCCAAGTGGGCAATCACATCCACGGGCCGAAATCAGACTGGGAAGGGGGGCCACATGGCCCCTCTCCACAAATAAATAAATAAATAAAAAAGACCAGCAAGTCACTCAAGGCCCTACCCCCTTTCCTCACCATTCTGCAAACGCACCTCCTGGTGCACTGTTGGTTAGGGGATGAAGTCCCCTTGGCTGCTGAGGGACCTCGCAGGCCAACAAGACCTCCTGTTACCTCCAGTAAGTCACACTGAGTGGTATTGTTGAGAGGTCTTTGGAGGCTGCATCCTCATTCTCCACTACTCTGCAAACGCACCTCCTGGCACACTATTTGTTGGGGGAAGAAGTCCCTTGCCTACTGAGGGTCCTTGGGGGCCAGAAACCCCTCCTGTTACCTCCAGTAAGTCCCAAACAGTGGGATTGATGAGAGGACTTCCGAGGCCCCGCCCCCTTTCTTCACCACTCTGCAAATGTGCCTCCTGGTGCACTGTTGGGTGGGATATGAAGTCCACTTACCTGCTGAGGGTCCCTAGATGCCAACAAGACCTCCTATTACCTCCAGTAAGTCCCAGACAGCGGGATTGCTGAGAGCTGGTTGGAGACCCTGCCCCTTTTCTCCACCACTTTGCAAACACGACTACTAGTTAAAAAACCATAGAAGTTCACTGAAAAAAACAAAGTTTACAGGAATGTTATAGTTAGGAGTTAACATTTAAAAAACCTTAGAAATTCACTGAAAAAGCCAAAGGTTACAGGGATGTTATAGCTAAGAAATAGAATAAAAAAAGCTTAGAAATTCACTGAAAAAACAAAGGTTAAAGGGACATTGTTTTTAGGCTCAGGTTTCACCTGTACAAAACCAGTGAAATTCAGCAGTAATAGTTAGCTGAGCTAACTATAACTCGCACCCCCGTAATGCACTGCTTATGACCTCACATATTACATCACTCATGACATGGTCAGTGACATCACTGATTACATCACTTATGACATCTCAAATGACATCACTGACGATATCATCCACAGAATCAGTGACGCACACATTCACACCCCATAAAACCTTTCATACACCCACTCTCACACAACCATTCACAGACCCATACCAGTACTTATACACCCACTCACTGATTCATAGATCTACACACACATGCACTCACTGACCCATACAACCACTCATACACCCACTCAATCACTAATACAGACACTGACATATCCACTCATACCACCATACAGCCACTCACACACTGAGTAAGTCACCGATAGAGCTACTCACACACCTAGTCACTAACCCACTTACTCACCGATATATATACACACAAACCCGGCATTTGTAAATATGGCACCTTGAGCAAAAAATAGATGGTAGGGATTATTGGATTATCCACCATTAGTTAGCCAGCTTCTTCATCATTGATAATGCATTGCTCTTTCCATTTTTTGATTCTTTGTTGGGAATTCATTGTTAGGTCATTGATGGGATTTCCTATTAGTTTGATATATTTACTGGTGTCATTGAGCTGTCTTTTTGCCTCTTTGATGTATTGAGATTTATCCAATATAACAATGTTGCCACCCTTATCAGCTGGTTTTATTTCAATGGTGTCACAATTCATTAGTTCTTTTAGGGCCTCTCATTCACCTTTGGTTAGATTTTCTTTTTGGTTGAGATTGGTGTTTTTCAGTTTCTCCAGTTTCACAAGATCATGATATGTGTCAATTCTGTTTCCTGGTGGTAGGTTATGGCAGAACTTAGATTTACGGATCTCTTGTTCACCATAACAAGAAACTTCCATTGAACTATCTAAGGAAGAATAAACTAATGAATATACCTATACAGTACTTTGCCCATCATATAGTGCAAAGCCACTCAGGCGAGACCAATAGTTGGAACTCATCTCCCAGGTATTACAACGTGATTCTTCCATTGGACCACCCAAGGAAGGACAATCCAATTAAAAGACTTACAGAAGTACTTTGGCTAACAGATACTGCAGGAAGTCACTAAGACTCCATATATATGTAGAAAAGAACCTTTCAAAATCCTGTATCTTAAACAATAAATACATGTGGCAATTTTATCCCCGCAACAAGAAAACTTAAATTGAAATACTGTAAATGAATGGTATGAAACACTGAAAATATTTGTAAATACATGTAAATGACCTACTTGAAAACTAAAATTGAAACTACACATCCCACAATGCCTCATTATGGGCACATGCGAAAAGTAGTATAAATTGGAAATAGTGAACAGACTTCCCTAACCGTGAACAAGCCTATGTGGTGAACCGCATTGGTGGTAGTGGTGAATAAAACCCTTGGAATCAGTATTATTAGAGTGCAACATCATTTTGTTCTAACAATTAATGTTGGGGCTGGATTCCGCCCATTAAGGATGTGAGCACCGGATGCATGAGTGCGCTGTCTTTAGGAATCAGTGGTTTTGAAATATATATATATATAAATATTACCTACTGGCGGTCTCCAGGAGGTAGTTATAGTTAGAAACTTGTTTCTACTCAAAAAGCGTTTTTTCTTTTGCCAATATCTTTGGCGCCATTTGACGAATCTTCGCAAAATTTTCCAAACTAATGAACCAGCTCAGATCTTGAAAGTTTGGGGGTGATTCGTCAAGTGGGGGCTGAGAAAAAAGGGGGGTCCCAAAATGCGTTTTCCCCATGTTAATTTCCATAGGAACTTTAGACAAAGCTACAGCCCGAACTGCTGAACGGATTTACGCCAAATTTGGCAAAAAGGTAGGTCTTGGTCCAAAAAACTTGCTTTTTTTTTAAATGGTGTAAATCCGTTCAGTAGTTCCTGAGAAATTAAAAAAATAAAAATATCGATATCTGAGCACCAAGGAGGATTCGCGAATCCTCCTGAGCACGAGCTTAATTCTGATTGGCTGTGTTGGCAGCCATTTTGTGACTCGGTATCCGAGTCACAAGAAAACAGGAGAAAAAACATTAAAAACAAGAAAAGGGGGCAGGGTAGAAACACCCTGAACCCCTAGGCCTGCTCAGGGGGTCCCCAGGGCCAAAAAAAGCATTTTTTTAAATAATTTTGTCCGAATTCACGCTGGGTGCGCGAATCCGGCGGAAATTATTTTAAAAAACGAAGCGTGGACCACCGCGCTTCGTTTGTTTCAAGCCCCTGGGTGGGCCAGGTCCCGGGGGCAATTCATAATTATGGTGTGGGGGCCCGTGGGGGCCCCCACAGCCCCGGGGACCACCACCTCCCCGGGGCTTTGTTTATCAAATGCGGGGGGCCTCGTGGGCCCCCCAAGCCCCGGGGAACACCACCTTCCCGGGGCTTAAATTAATATACATAAGTGTGGGGGGGATTGCTGAGAGGTGGTCTGAGGCCACGCCTTTTTTTACACCACTCTCCAAACGCGCCCCTTGGCACACTGCTGGTGGGGCGATGAGGTCCTCTTGTGTCCTGAGGACCTCAGGACTAAAGTGGACTTCATCCCCCACGCAGCAGTGCTCCAGGAGGCGCGTTTGCAGAGTGGTGTAAAAAAGGGGCGTGGCCTATGACCACTTTCAACAATCCAGCTCTGTGGGGCTTACTGGAGGTTCCTGGTGGGCTAGTTGGCCCCCAGGGACCCTCAGGATTCAAGGGGACTTAATCCCCCAACCCAGAACGCGCCAGGAGGCGCGTTTGCAGAGTGGTGGAGAAAGGGGGTGTTGCCTGCTACCACCTCTCAACAATCCCACTGTGTGGGGCTTACTGGAGGTAACAGGTAGGCTAGTTGGCTCCTAAGGACCCCCAGTAGCGAAGAGGACTTTAATCTCCATCCAAGTGCGCACCAGGGAGCGCATTTGCAGAGTGGTGGGGAAAGGGGGCGTGGCCTGCTATGAGAACTTAGCAGTGCTGCTGTGTGGAACTTACTGGAGGTAATAGGAGGGGTAGTTGGCCCCCAAGGTTGTCCTTGGGGGCCAACTACCTCCTGTTACCTCCACTAAGTCCAACACAGTGGGATTGCTAAGAGGTCTTCGGAGGCCACACACCCCCTTTCTCCACCACTCTGTAAATGCGCCTCCTGGCACAGTACTGGTTGGGGGATGAAGTCCACTTTACTCCTGAGGGACTTTGGGGGCCAAGAAGACCTCCTGGTACCTCCTGTAAGTCCTACGCAGTGGAATTCCTGAGCGCTGGTTGGAGGCCCAGCCCCCTTTCTCCACCACTCTGCAAACATGACTACCAGTTAAAGAGGCATTTGTAATTTAATAGGTCTTGCATTTGCAAGAGTTAGAGCTATCGGCGTTGTACATGTAAAAGTATTTTACTAATGTTTTTTGGAGAGGAGGGGATGTACGTTGTGTGTAGTGGAATTATGTGGTATGTTGTGCAGTGAAATTATGTGGATAGAAAGTATGTGGTATTTAGTGTATAGAAATTATGTAGAGTGGGATTATGTGTTATGGAGAGCAATTATGTGTAGTCTGTGTTGTGGAGTGGTAACCTCAGGTTTAGTCTTCCTCATTTCGCTAGAAGCTAAACTATGAACTCAATGAGACAAAAACAAGAAGGAATCACTGAGGAGCACTTTTGGACCTAGTAAGAGGTATGAACAGGGCCACTGGAATTATGCGACTGTTTGGCTGCACCAACTTTCGCACAATTATACATTTTCCGCATTAGCCACATAATCCATCATGTGCTGCCTAATCTGCAGATTTGAACAGAAAAAGCCTTGTTTCTAGCTCAAACGGCTCAAATGTTAGCAAAAATGCAGCGACAAGTGTTACAGCGTGGTGGAAGGTCCTTTGTAAACCTAGAATGGTCACCTGTTACTTATTGCTAAATGTGGGTGTTAAATTGGTACTAATGGTGTGCAAGCCACTCTTGCTTCTTTCTGCGCCTCTCTTGCCTCTTTCTGCATTTCTTTTTTTTCCTTTTTTTTTTTGAACAAGAAAGTAGTTGAATAACAATTGGACATACATACTACATGGCATCATCAAAATTGCACATAATGAACAAAAAATAATATTTATCTCATTAGTAGCATCACCAATACTATATTATGACCATAATACAAACAGAGAAAGTGAGTATTAAAAATGCGTACAAAGCATATTCAATATCTAAATTATATCCAAATTACATTTAGTACTAGCAGCAATCCTAACTTCCCCCCTTAAAAATATAAAATATCATTCCGTGCTTGAATAGAGAAAAAGACCAACTAATAAAATAGCAGCAGTTCATAATTAAAATGCAAACGTTAAAGCCTTATATACAACATCTAGACCTTCAGACGATTAGCAGCAGTTCTTAAATAAAGTGCTTAGTAATTAGGCTTTACATAAATCAGCCTGGGAGTATCATAACTCTGACCTTTCATGGATAAAGAAGCAGAGAACGCTTTAAAGTGCATAGTGCAAATAGCAGCAGTTCTTGAATAAAATGCCATACATAAGCTATTTAAAGTGCCTAGTGCAAAATAGCAGCAATTCTTAAATAAAGTGCATAACATTTAAACTCTACTTTAATAGACTTGCTCCTCTCCTATATCAAACATGATACCAATATACATAATCTGTCTCACCTTATTACACTATAGGAGGGTAGGCAACTCTGGAGCACCTTGCCTTTAAGATCCATCTCTTTCCCTCTCATCCTGATCGAAATACTCCTGCCATATAGCTCTAAATCTTTTGGTTGCTCCTACCCGTCTCGCATAGGCCTCCTCGAACCTAAAAGTTCTATACATTTTGTTAAGCCAGTGATCCATCCTAGGTTGCTTATTTGTTCTCCAATTTTGTAGGACGAGTGATCTTGCAACAGCTATAGAGATTAATATAAAATACTGCTGATGTTTAGTTAACCCTTTCACCTCCTCCGAGGTGCCAAATAAAACCAACATAACCGATGGTTGAATTCTCAAAGACAAAAATGAGGAAATCTTAACAAAAACCTCATCCCAAAAAAGTCGTAACATATTACATTCATAAAAAATATGCACCCATCCTCCCTCATCCTGAATATCACATCTAAAACATCGGTTTGGGTTTGTTGGAAACATCTTATGCAATTTCTGGGGGGTGTAATAGGCGAGCCATCTAGATAAAAAATTAATTCTCTTGTAGTTAGCCCCTCTAAGTGCTTTTTTGCTAACTCATTAAGTTGTTGCCATTCCCTTATATTGAACTTACAACCGGTCTCTAAATAAATTTTCTAAAGTTCTATTGTCAGATTGTCTTCTGAATGGGCCTTTTGATGCAATAACCGATACCAGCATCCTACCCCCACCATTTTATTTGCCATTTGCCTGGCGATTTGTTCTACCACCTTATTCATTGTTACATAGTTGATTTTGAGAAAATTAACTAGCTGATAGAAACTCAGAGGGAGGGCTGTAGTTAAAGAATTAGCTTGTAGTCGGACTGTTTCCCAAGTTATTAAGGTCGCATGATTAAAAAAATACCCAAGCCGACTAAAGCCTAATTCTTGCCACTGTTGATAAAGGCCTCTAGAGAATATAAGACCACCTACTACACAGTCCTCAATAGGGGTAAAAGCATGGAATGCAGGAATATCTCGTAATTTGAAAAAAAGCTGCATTCTTTCTACTAATGTTAATATCACTTTGTATCTGGTCCTTTTGGGCAATTTCGCCAGCCGAAAAAAATTCGGGAGCCTTATTGCACTCTCTTTCAACATCTGTACCAAAAAAAAATTATCAAATACTGAATTTTCCGCACCCAATTGTGAAAACAAATTTATTAACAATGCCTGATAATATGTTGGAAAATGTGGTAAGTCTAAACCTCCTAAATCTACATCCAATTGTAAAGTGGCAAATTTCACTCGGGGATGCTTGTTATTCCAGACAAACTTCCGAATTATTTGATCTAATTCCTTAAAATAAGAACTCGGGATTTTCAAGGGAAGATTGCTAAAAGGAACAAGAACAGTGGGAGTATCGACATCTTAATCATCGAAATCCGTCCTATTAATGATAGATTAAGCAGAGTCCATTTGTCTAATAAATTTCTCACTTTTGTGAGCATTCTATTATAATTCAGGGGGAACAATTGACTAAAATCATGTGTAACGTATATCCCCAAATATCTAATTGGATGTGATGTCCTTAAGAAGATGGATGCGGGAATATCCAATGAAGTCGAATTAAATATAAGGATTTCGGTTTTGCTTGATTTACTTTATACCCCCCACCTGCGTAAACTTCTGTATTTCATCAAGTGCATTTTGCACATTAAAATCCCCAGCCTTAAGATATAAAATAATATCATCTGCATAGAGTTTGACTTTCGCCATCCCCTCAATTGGAGGCAGGATTATCAAGCTCTTCCGTATCTTAACAGCTAAGGGTTCGATAAACAAAGAAAACAGGAGGGGGGATAGTGGACATCCTTGGCGTGTACCACGCTTGATTTTTACCCTACTCGCTTCTTCTCCATTTACGACAACCTTGGCTTCCGCACAACTATAAAGTTCTTTTAACATTCGTAAAAATTGTGACGGGAACCCAAATTTATCCAAAATAAAAAATAAAGCGCTCCAATCTACCAAATCGAAAGCCTTTTCGGCATCCAACATCATAATCACTGCATCCATCTTATTAGTGGAGAAATAGTCGATAGCTTTTGTCAAAAAATATGTATTAACTGCCATCAATCGCCCAGGAATAAAACCATTTTGGTCCTCATGTACCACCTGCTGTACGCATGGGACTATTCTTTTTGCCCAGATCTTCATAAATAATTTATAATCCGTATTTAAAAGACTAATTGGGCAGTAGGAATTGGGATCGCAGGGATCTTTATCTTTTTAAGAAAGATTACTATAACCGATTCCTTAAAACTCTTCGGGATATATAGACCCTCCTTTATCTGATTGAACAATTTTCCCAAAAAAGGAAGAATTTCTTCCTGAAATGCCTTAAAAACTTCCACTGGGATCCCATCTACACCACTTGCCTTAGCATTGGGCATACTTTTTAACACTGCTAAAATTTCTATAGTCTCAATTGCCTTATTTAATATCTCAGAAGCTTGTAAGGGTATTTGGGGTAACTCCAACAATTCAAAATAGTCCGTCAAATCTGCTTCGTCTACCCCTTGTGTTTCTGCATAAATTTGATTAAAATGTGAGAGAAATACCTTAGAAATAGCTTGTTTATCATCAACTAACATACCAGTTGAGGGGTTCTTAACTTGGGCAATTATTTGAGTTGCTTTCTGATTTTTTGTAGACCAAGCCAAAAATCTCCCAATCTGTTGACTTTCCTCATATAGCTTCTGTTGATAAGCCCTACTCCCTGATATTTCTTCCAACAAAAAAATCCTTCAAATGCTCCTTTGCCTTAACTAATTCCTGCTGATGTACTCTAAAAATGGACTCTGTTGTATTTATTAGATTTACATTTCGTCTCGCCTTCTCTACTTCAGTCTGTAATTCTTGAATCTTATTTTTTCTTAGTTTATTTATTCTTGCCTTATATGATATTGTGTGGCCTCTTTCTGCATTTCTGTTGCTTCTTTCTGCACCTCTTTTGCCTCTTACTGCACCTCTGTTGCCTCTTTCTGCACCTCTCTTGCCTCTTTCTGCACCCCTCTTTTCGCTTTCTGCACCCCTCCTGCCTCTTTCTGCACCTCTGTTCCTTCTTTCTGCACTTCTTTTGTTTCTTTCTGCACCTCTTTTGCTTCTTTCTGCACCCCTCTTACCTCTTCCTCCACCCCTCTTCCCCCTTTCTGCATGTCTGTTGCTTCTTTCTGCACTTCTCTTACCTCTTTCTGCACCCCTCTTCCCTCTTTCTGCATCTCTGTTGCTTCTTTCTGCACTTATCTTGCGTCTTTCTGTACCTCTCTTGCTTCTTTCTGCACCCCTTGTGCCTCTTTCTGCACCCCTCTTATCTTTCTGCACTCCTCTTGCCTCTTTCTGTACCTCTGTTCCTTCTTTCTGCACTTCTTTAGTTACTTTCTGCTCCTCTCTTGCTTCTTTCTGCACCACTCTTGCCTCTTTCTCCATCCCTCTTCCCTCTTTCTGCACTTCTGTTGCTTCTTTCTGCACCTCTCTTGTCCCTTTCTGCACCCCGTTTCCCTCTTTCTGCACCTCTGTTGCTTCTTTCTGCACTTCTCTTGCTTCTTTCTGCATCACTCTTGCCTCTTTCTCCATCCCTCTTCCCTCTTTCTGCACTTCTGTTGCTTCTTTCTGCACCTCTCTTGTCCCTTTCTGCACCCCTTTTCCCTCTTTCTGCACCTCTGTTCCTTCTTTCTGTTCTTCTTTTGTTTCTTTCTACAGCTCTCTTGCTTCTTTCTACACCCCCTTGCCTCTTTCTCCACCCCTCGTCCCTCTTTCTGCACCCCTGTTGCCTCTTTCTGCACCTCTGTTCCTTTTTCCTGCACTTCTTTTGTTTCTTTCTGCACATCTCTTGCTTATTTCTGCACCCCTAGTGCCTCTTTCTGCACCCCTCTTCCCTCTTTTTGCACCTCTGTTCCTTGTTTCTGCACTTCTTTTGTTTCTTTCGGCACCCTTATTCCCGTTTTTGCATCCCTCTTGCCTCTTTCTGCAATTCTCTTGTCATTTTCTGCACCTCTATTGCCTCTTTTTGCACCTCTCTTGCCTCAGTCTGCCCACCTGTTCCCTCTTTCTGCACCCCTTTTGCCTGTTTCTGCAACTCTCTTGCCTCTTCCTGCAGTTCTCTTGCCTCCTTCTGCACCTCACTTGTCTCTTTTTGCACTTCTGTTGGTTCTTTTGCACTGCTCTTGCTTCTTTCTGCACCTCTCTTGCAAATTTCTGCACCCCTCTTGCCTCTTTCTGCACCCCTCTTACCTGTTTCTGCACCTCTCTTGGTAGTTTCTGTACTGCTCTTGTTTCTTTCTGCACCTGTCTTGCCTCTTTCTGCACCCCTCTTGCCTCTGCACCCCTCTTGCCTCTGTCTGCACCCTTCTTGCCTCTTTCTGCACCTCTGTTCCTTCTTTCTGCCCTTCTCTTGCTTCTTTCTGCACCCCTCTTGCCTCTTTCTGCTCCTCTCTTGCCTCTTTCTGTACCCCTCTTGCCTCTTTCTGCACCTCTGTTTGTTCTTTCTGTACTTCTCTTGCCTCTGTGTGCACCCCTGTTCCCTCTTTGTCTGCCCACCTGTTCCCTCTTTCTGCACCCCTTTTGCCTGTTTCTGCAACTCTCTTGCCTCTTCCTGCAGTTCTCTTGCCTCCTTCTGCACCTCACTTGTCTCTTTTTGCACTTCTGTTGGTTCTTTTGCACTGCTCTTGCTTCTTTCTGCACCTCTCTTGCAAATTTCTGCACCCCTCTTGCCTCTTTCTGCACCCCTCTTACCTGTTTCTGCACCTCTCTTGGTAGTTTCTGTACTGCTCTTGTTTCTTTCTGCACCTGTCTTGCCTCTTTCTGCACCCCTCTTGCCTCTGCACCCCTCTTGCCTCTGTCTGCACCCTTCTTGCCTCTTTCTGCACCTCTGTTCCTTCTTTCTGCCCTTCTCTTGCTTCTTTCTGCACCCCTCTTGCCTCTTTCTGCTCCTCTCTTGCCTCTTTCTGTACCCCTCTTGCCTCTTTCTGCACCTCTGTTTGTTCTTTCTGTACTTCTCTTGCCTCTGTGTGCACCCCTGTTCCCTCTTTGTGTACCTCTTTTGCCTGTTTCTGCAACTCTCTTTGCCTCTTTCCACACTTTTCTTGTCTCTTTCTGCACCTCTGCTGCCTCTTTCTGAACTTCTCTTGCCTCTTTCTGCACCTCTGTTGCTTCTTTCTGCACTTCTCTTACCTCTTTCTGCACCCCTCTTCCCTCTTTCTGCATCTCTGTTGCTTCTTTCAGTACTTATCTTGCTTCTTTCTGCACCTCTCTTGCTTCTTTCTGCACCTCTCTTGCCTCTTTCTGCACACACAGGGCTACTTTTAAACTGACATCAGGCTCAGCAGTGCACACATGCAAGTGCAGAAAAGGGCTGCTGGCCTCTAAACTGCAATGCCCTATTATATGCTAGGGACTTAGAGGTAGTTTTAATCTCTCTGCCCTATTATGAACTAGGGCCTTACAGGGGAGGTCATGTCACTCACAGGGGTACCCCAACCCATAGTGTACCCTAGTGTATGTAGGTGTTTTCACTGTATTCTAAGTCTCTTTCAGCATAGCACTGGCTCCGGGCCTGGTTAGGCAGAGCGCAGGGTCAGTCAGAGTCAGTTACCACCAGTATCAGTCAGCAAAAAGTTGGGGGGGCCCAGGGCACAGGATGACTTTGCAACAAGGCCTCTTTCTGCACCTCTGTTGGTTCTTTCTGCATATCTCTTGCTTCTTTCTGCACCTTTCTTCCTCTTTCTGGACTTCTGTTGCCTCGTTCTGCATTCTTTCTGCGCCTTTCTTCCTCTTTCTGCACATGTCCTATGTCTGTAGGCATAGTTAGAAATTAGCATTTAAAAAACATTAGAAATTCACTGAAAAAAACACAGGTTTCAGGGATGTTATAGTTTGAAATTTTCATTTAAAAAACCTTAGAAATTCACAAAAAAAAACATAGGTTTCAGGGACGTTATAGTTAGAAATTAGCATTTAAAAAAATCTATGAAATTCACTGAAAAAAACATAGGTTTCAGAGACGTTATAGTTAGTTGGACATTTCACTCGTACAAAACCAGAGAAATTCGTCCGTTATAGTTAGTTGAGCTAACTATAACTCGCGCCCCCGCAATGCACTGCTGATGATGTCACATATTACATCATTCATGACATGGTCAGTGACATCACTGATGACATCACTGTTGAGGATATATATGTATATATTTTTACTAAACATAAGAGGCGTATTTATATGTATATTTATACTCATATGGAAATATTTGTGAATTGGTTAGTAATGTTGATATGTCCCCACATGGGATGGAATATGTGGAGCTGAAATGTAGCAATACCGCAAAACTAAGTCTGTTTACTATGCTCATAGAAGTATAGACTACGTCACAAAATGGGTTGGTATTTTAAAATGGCCGCAAAGCATTTTCAGTATGTGATCAAGGTCACTCGATCCATTACGGAAGCCGGCTGCTTCCGTTCAATGAACCCCCTCTCCGCAAGCAGGCAGCCGCTCTCAGCCAACGACAAACCACGAGATTCCGGGAGGAAATTCCGCGGCAGCCCCCTGACGCAGCTGAAAGGGAGATCGCCGGCTAGGAGTCATCTAAGGCAGGGTCGGAGGACTCGCCCGGGACGGCACCGTGCTGGTGAGTGATACAGCATTTGCGCAGGTGGGGAGGTCTCACGCAAAGAAGAAAATAAACGCCATCCGTGTTTAATTCAACACCACGTGAAAGGCACACCAGTAGTTTAAGCATGTCAGACGATGCAATGCGGGAAATGGAGGCGGCGGCGGAGAAGCTATTTAATAGTCTACCAAGTGCTTCAAGCAGAATTAAGCCTCAAGAAGTAGGCATAAGTACAAGGAGACTGATGTGAAGTCACTACTTGAGACATTGGAAAAATGTATGAGAAAAGAGATTACCAAGTGGTGGGAGCAGAAATCGCTACAGAAGTATGAGGAAGCGGGAAGAGTTCCTCGGGGACTTCGTATCTTACTGGCCCTAAGCTTTGAAAACCCAAATCCTAATATGCTGAAGGAATGGGCAGAAAATAATTTGATGGCATCTATGAATCTTGTCTGGATTTTAATAAAATATGCTCAAATCGATCGGGAGACTGTAGTAAAAGAAATTGACAAAACAGCGACCAAAAGGATTATATTGCCAAATCCAGAAAGGAAATTCAAGAGAGGTTAAAAAAACAAGAAGATAACATTTAAATCAGGAAGGCCCATAAGTTTGCAAGGGATAAAGCAGATTATGAGCAAGGCCAAATATTCACATTCGCACGCAAGTACGATAACGTTAAAAGAATGAAATTGAGCAATATGACCAGAACTACTTTGGTGGCCAATACGACTGAAAGCGCAGGCAATGAAGGAATCATGACGTCTACCTCCGACTTGAGTTCAGCAATCAGTGAAACAGAGTCAGAAGGGGAAGTAAGCTCCAGTTTAACCACTGTGCCAAGGGAAACAGCGCAATTAAGCCTAGCAGAGGAGCTTGATTTTTTAGCCCTAGATAGAAGACAAACCTTGAGACCACGGAATCTAAAAAAGTTAACAGAAAATGCAGGAACAAGAGGAGGCGAGCAAGGCGAAAGATCCGAAAACGAAAAAACAAAGAAATCGCAATGGCGCAAGAGACAAGGAAAAACGACAAAACAGTAATAAACCTCTCGGAAACAACATTAACTAAGGCGGAGACACAATTGCTAGCTCTCGGCCTTTCGTATTTCCCTGAAAGGAATTTTGATTATGCCAGTACTAGAGTCGATGTATTCCAATTCATAAGGAAATTAAAGTTAAAAAAGTTCTTTACTATTAAGGAAGGCACCAATCAAATGAATAAGATGTCGGATATTACTAATATCCCTAAGGACAATCTTCAGGTATCAGATATCTTAACCATGCACGAACTGAGCAATGAAAGCAACATAGAGCTACAACCCGACTCTAATGTGGATTCCACACAAGAAAGATTGCAAATAATGGATCTGGTCCAACCAAGTGCAGGCAATAGTCCTTTTAAATCGAAGTCGACCTTTTTGCCAATAATGCCAAAAGATGCCATTGACATTTTCCAGGAAAAGGTAGTAGAAGATCTTAAAAAACTCAATCACAAAGTGAAGCGGACACAACATAAAATAACATTTCAGGATCGCCAATATGACCAATTGATGCGTAAATTGAGAAATGATCATGAGATAGTAATTAATAAGTCTGACAAGGGTGGGAACATTGTCATTTGGCAGAAGAAGGATTACATACAAGAAGCATATCATCAACTCAATAATACGGAGTGCTATGAAAAAAACAAATATTAAAGAATTCAACAAAGCAAAAGAAGGCCTAAAACGAGATTTTATGCAATGGAAAAGGCAAGGTCTGATTTCGAAAGATGAGTTCAAATTCATGCACAATTATTTCCCAGTTCTTCCAACAATGTACTTTATACCCAAAATACATAAGGAAAGAACACCAATTCCAAGCAGACCAATTATCTCAGCGATCAATGGGATATGCGAGAACATTACGCAATATATTGACTACTATCTCCAAGAACATGTACATAAACTACCAACATATATCAAAGACACTGGTGACTTTTTATCCAAATTAAAACTAATCACATGGACAGAAGGGCTGCTTCTAATAACATTGGACATAGAGTCCTTATATACTAGCATAGACCACCAAGTGGGCCTAGCAGCAGTCTAATACTTTCTGGACTCAAGACCTTTGATTAATTATAATCACAACATCATGTTGATTGAACTCATCAGGTGGTGTCTTACTAATAACTTTTTTCTGTTTGGCAAGGAGTTGTTTAGACAGAAATGAGGAGTTGCGATGGGAGCCTGCTTCTCCCCCAGCTATGCCTGTCTTCATGTAGGCTGGTGGGAGGAGCAGGTTCTCAAAACAACCCACGTTGCAAAATATTCCACTCATGTAATGCACTGGTTAAGGTTCATCGATGATATCTTTGTGATTTGGAGAGGAGATCAAGACAGTGCAGAGAGTTTCATTAGAGACATTAATGAAAACACGGTGAACCTAAAGTTTACATCATGTATCAGTAGTCAAAATGTGGAATTTCTAGATGTGAAGATATATGTGTCTAACATGAAGTTGGAGACAACATTGCATAGAAAAAATACAGCAGGCAACACAACACTACACGCAAAAAGTGCCCACCCCAAGCACTTAATAAAAAGTGTCCCTTATGGAGAATTCCTGAGGTTGAAAAGAATCTGTAGCACGGAAGCAGAGTTAGAAAAGTGGATGGAAGAAGCCAAAGGGACATTCAGAGAAAGGGGATACAGCAAAAGGGTCCTAAATGAGGCAGCAAGTAAGGCCAAGACCAGAACAAGGGAGTCCCTATTCAAACAATACAGTGAAGAAATAGAATTTGAAGAGGCAAGAACAACACCAATATTAGTTCCTAACAATGAGGTAAACACAGCTAGATTAATCACTAGATACAGCAGTCAAGAGAGACGGATTAAAGCCATTATTAAGAAAAATTGGCCAATAGTGCTTACAGATGCTGTCATGGCCCCCAGATTACCAGCAGCTCCATCAATCACCTTTAGACAGGCACCGTCTATGAGGACGCAGCTAGTCAAAGGCAGTCCAGAAATCAGTACAAATACCTCATGGCTAAAACCTAAGAACGGTTTTTACAAGTGCTCATCATGTAGAGCTTGTAAATTTGGTGTAAACACCACTCACTATGAGACACCGTTCAGTGCTACCAAGATAGCCATTAGAGGGAATTTTACTTGCAGGACTGATTATGCTGTATATGTTCTCGCGTGCACTTGTGGCTTAAAATATGTTGGTAGCACCAAGCTGCAAGTGCACTTGAGAATCTTGCAGCACTTAAGGGCCATAGTGAACAGCGATGCCACATATCCGGTGGCACGGCATTTTAAGACATAACACGGCAACAATCGTGACTGTCTGAAATACTTTGTTGTTGATGCAGTTCCTAGCCTCAGACGAGGGGAAAACAGAGAGAGATTGCTACGACAGCGCGAGACACGCATGATTTTAGAGCTGGATAGCAAGACACCATTTGGGTTTAACAATAACGAAGACTTACACAACTTTTTATAATTACCTTCTATAATTCTTTAAATTTGACAATGAGCTTTTATCTCCAGTATTTTGAAATTAGGAGATACCCACTTTATAACATCGCCTTGGTATATCTCAATTCACTTATAGAATAACAGAAACAATGACAATTCGAAGTATTGCACATGACAAAAAGTACATATTCATGTGTTTACAGTCAAAAGGATGTATAGCTCCAAAGTAGATCGCCAATAGGTTTTAACTAAATTTATGAAAAACCCTAAAAATGTTTCTTTGAAAAAAATGGAAAAATTCTTTTAAAAATTACAAAAAGATTTTCTAGAGCGTGACACTCTCCAGAGAAGGAGAATAAAAATTTAGAATGGCATTATTAAGCATTCAGCACTTTAAAGCATTAAGCACTTTAGTAAGGAGGAACCACATCTGCACTTTATTTATCAGGCTATGTTTGCTCCTAATTCTGCTACTAAAGGCCCATGTTTTTTCAGGCTTTCCAATTTTATAATTTTTACGATACTATTATGCAAAATGTTTAAGTATTACAATAGGTATAACATATGAATTTACTGTAGAAGGATTTTCGCACTTCATTTAGGCAGGTATAAACTAAAAAATCCGTAAACTATATCAAATGGAGTATGAATTCTACAGAGGTTCCGCTAACAATGAAATAGTTTAACGATTTTAACTAATTCGAAAATTGTTGAGGATATATATGTATATATTTTTACTAAACATAAGAGGCGTATTTATATTTATATTTATACTCATATGGAAATATTTGTGAATTGGTTAGTAATGTTGATATGTCCCCATATGGGATGGAATACGTTATGCTTCCATTTATAAGCATTTACAAAAAAAGATTATGTACATTTAAGTGCAACATACATGTGTATTTCTGCCCATGTAAATATTATTACATGTATGTACATATGGATATATTTATGGGCTTATGTCTTGTATAGAGGCTTGACTAAGTTTAATGTGTATATTTGTGTCTGTATATATGTATAGAAATATGTACATATTTTCTCTCCAATTCATCCATTTTGATTTCGCCTCTGAAAGCAAAAAAACCCCAGTACAGGAATGGATGGCTAACTTTCCCGCTCTGGATGGCAAACCTGCCATTGTACAGAGTTCCAGATCACTTGGTATCATACTTGACAGTCATCTTAATCTTCACAGCCACATCACAGCCATGGCTAAAAGTGCACAACACCAACTTAAGCAGCAGAATTTCGTTGTGCGCGCTGCATCGCATTGGCGATGCAGCGCGCGCAACGAAATTCGTTTTATTTATTTGTTTGTTTACTTACCTCTGTGCGGCCGTATTCCGTAGTTTACTACCCCCCACCCTGCCCCTCCCCCGCCCCGCGTCACCGCCCGGCAGCACTCCCACCACGGGCCGCTACTGCTGCTAACCCTCTAACGGCTTCCCATTGAAGTGCGGGCCCAATTCAAAACCGCCTGCATTACCCACAGCATGCTGCTCTCCTCTTCACTCTCCTATCTAAATGAGAAATTGAAAATCTCTGGAGCTAATAGGGGTTCTAGAAATGCCCAATCCCTGCTCTGGAACCCCCCACTTTCAGTCGAGAATGATACATGAGCCAGTAATTCTCTGGTAGTGCCACAAGAATCTGAATCTCTCTGCCTCCCTCCCTTCGCCTTATCACATGCCTAGTCACCTTCAAAAATGACCTCAAGCTCCTCCTATCTGAGAGACACCTTGGTTAATCACCAGGGCCGGACTGGCCGTAGCGGGCACCGGGCGTTTCCCCGGTGGGCCGCAAGGGTGGGGGCTGGTTTTGGGCCCCTGGGGGGCCGTTTTTGTTACCGGGGGTCGGCAATTTCGGCCCCCTGTAACAAAATCGGCCGAAACCGGCCCTCGCAAACTGCTCGGCTGTACTCCCCTTCACCCCAGGGGGGGCGGCTGAGCAGTTTGCCAGGGCCGGTTTCTGTTCCCAGTCCGGCCCTGTTAATCACCCTCGACCATACCTAAGTACTCTATTCACCAGGATCTGAACTACCATTGTAATGTGACCCCACCATCTAAATCGAAGCTTAACTGTGTACGACCTTTGACCAACTGCTGTAATTGTCTCAGGTGGGAACTACTGCATGCATCTTCTGATGTAAGCGTCCAAGTTTATTTACTGTAACCCATGTATGTTGCTGCTGTTGTAAATGTCTCTGATGCCTTTGGGCCATGTCCGTGCTATATAAAATTGCAAAAATAAATTGAAAATAAAATCCCACTGATAGGCGCTCATGTCCACCACTCTAAATAACATCACATCTTGTTTTTATTAATCCATTTAAATTAATTTATCCCTATTCAAAACACTTCAGGCAAAAAAGGAAAGCACATAGTATTAATCTACTACCTATTTTAATCTAACCTTGGGTTCCAGAGTAGCATGCTACATGCTGCAAAGCTCTTCAACGCCTCATCCGGGCTTTTAAGTGCTATATAAATACAATTTAATTTACAATTACAATTTACACTTTACACTTGTATGGGAGAATTTAAGAACTCCACTGCTTCAAGATATTCACAATAGCCCTATTGGAATAATTTTTGGTTTAGCAAAGTTTGACCAAGGTACACGCATGCACAGGAGTTTAAATTGGCCCTGTGCGGCAGCACAGACTAATATGAGAGTGCTCTGTTTTTAATGGAGGGTTTTCCATGATTTTACTCCTGATTACTTTAGTAACTGTTTGAAGTTTGCTTGTTCTCAGAGAATGCATCTCACTGCATCATATTCCATATCGATATATATAAAATGGCAGACGTCAGAATTTGACCTTAAATAGTGGCTGTCCCTGGGGCAATGATTTTGAAGCAACCATAACTTTCAGTATATTCAACCCTAACCTTTCAAGGTTGTAAAACATAACTAAAAAAGCACTATAAAGAGGATCCCTAATATTCAGCTCGGTTTCTCGTTCTCCTTTGAATATGTGTTGTTTAAAGATGCAATATTTATTATGATATGTGAACGATATATTTGAATAATGTGATGATGTCCAGAAACTGGGCTTTGTTTTCAGGCAAACAATGTGTTAACTAAATACTAAATAAATAAATGCACAAATAGTTATTGTGATGTCACAACCCAACTCTAATAAAGTATTGCAATGGAACTGCAATGTTTTTTTCTTAAAACATGTGCGTAGTGATATCTCAATTATACTTGTAATATAATTAGAAACTGGCTTGTATAAACCTAGTGCTGGTTTCCACATAGCATGTTGCTATGGACACATTTACCCTACTCCCAATATAATGTTCTAACTTAAAAAAGGAAGAAATAGAAAGACATACATATGAAAGATGGAGCAACGGCCTCTGCCAGCCATTATTGGCCCTCTGCTACTCCATTGGCTTTACTGGCACGCCCAGTATTCCAATATTTCTTAAAGTAGGTCATTTATCTCTAGAGTCAGAATGGTAGATGAATGCACATTAAATGGCACGTGTGTTAAGCCTTCTATACTTGTTAAGAGTGGACGAGATGCCCTGTAGGCCTACCTCCTAACTGGCAAGGATAGATTGCTTGTCAGGAATATATAACGCATATTCAAGTAAACCCTATTGATATTCTCAAAATGGATAAAGTATGAATCAATATACATAAATTTTAATAGTTCAAAATGAGTCATAACTCTTGTTAACATTACTGTTATTTTTAAACATTGAGACCATAGCGTTTCTTTTTTTCTATTTTCTTTACTTGAATTAAATCGTGTGCCTTAGGTGAGTCATCCATCACAGCAAAGACATTTTGAATTCTCACCTATATACATTAGGCATTTCCTACCATAATTCATGCAATTTCTTCATGCACATTTCTAAGTTGTATTTCTAGATGTTTTTATGTTGTTTGGGTCATAAGTGGGCAGCTAGAAACCAAGATGTATTGATTTTCGGTTATGTTTGAAAGTGTTTGCATCATAGAGGGTTATTTAATTTTGTTACTTTACGTGAATTGCTTCAGGTAAAAAACCTGAAAGTGAGTTATACATGTTCAGACACGCTACAATACTTTCTGTAGTGCAAATGAAAAGAAAGTTAGCTATTTCGTTTGCTTAGTAAAGTTTTAACAGTTTACCATTACTGGGAACTGCTTCTCAAAAACTTATTTCAGGTAACTAGTGGCATTATGAGGCCAGATTTGATGGACCTACAATAAGCTTGCGTATGATGGTGCACAGATTTGTTTGCTCTTTGCACTCTAACTAACTTGTGTCCCACTGCTCACATATACTTTTCTTCTGCTAAAACCACAGCAGAGATGCTGAGAGCATTAGTGGCATGGGAGCACCACTATCAGCAGAAAAACATAATTTGCAAACAAGTATTTCAACAAGTGTAATGGTATACCTTAAGAATGTTGAAACTTAAAGGAAATAATAATGTGTTCCTCAATGATGTGTTGAGTACAATTCTACATCCTCATACTTCCCCCATCTTTTCAGCAACATTGGAATCAGGAATTTAAGACATATTCTTGTAATTCATGTCTTCAGTTGATTTGGTTATTTTGTTGAATTGTTTATTTACCTTTACAAAATACCAAACAATTCATGACATGATAGAGGCCAATATTAATAATTTCTGTATTGAATACTGTAATATATGTCTAAATCCCAGTTAACTCAAACCATACACATAATTTCAATAGGAAAAGGCATAGAATTTCATAATACCTTCACAAACCTACATCTTCACTTCTCAAATGCATACAAATCCATGCATCAGATGACCCATAGCCCTAGAAATCTGTTTGTGAGTGGTGGATGGATCCTCTCTCTGTAGTGAGAGATGAATTCTGTTTCTCCCTGAAATAGTTTATAGTTCGTGTTTTTTGTAAAGGGATAGCGTCAAATGACATTGATCAATTTATTTCCAGTCACCAGTCAATCATCACTACCTTAGGCCCTAAAGAAAATGATGGTTGAAAAGTGCCAGTACCAGTTGTAAAAATACCAGCTATTGCTTTGCATCCATCAGAGATTTTCACATGGGATGAGCAGGGCACTAGCTTTGCTGCATACTATATCCAACATATAGCACCAATAATGGACTAGAGGTCTGATATGCTAAGTTTCTGGTCAAAGAAAGCGGCCTCAATTTGACACCAGACATTTTACGACCAGAAACTTGAAAACTGGCCTCTGCACCAATAGGTCAGTTTGCATAATAAAGAATCGGCGTGGGTCACAATCTGACTTACCTAAGTAGTATCATTAACTAGGTCGCAAATTGTGGCCCACTCTAATTGGTGACAATCCAAGGGATGCTGGCTTGCAAGGGATAGCAGTCAACCATGTCTACTATTGGTTTTTCATAAAGATTTTTTTTTTTTTAAAGCAGCCCGACTTCCTTAGAGGAAGTGGGGCTGCTTTTTGAAAATAATTATTTTTTAAGAAAAGTTTCTGTAAGAGTTAGAAGTGGTTCTCTGGACCTTTTCCCCCGATTCCTGAAACGTTTTCCCCAATTCACAAATGAGAAGGTGGTCCCAATGGGACCCTTCCCTTATGCAAATGTGTTACCAACCCCAACTTGGAAGTTGCTAACATTTTAAGAGCTTGCAACCAAAATTCCAGTCAAAAAACGTTGATACATATGGTACCTATATGCGATTTGGAATTGACGCCCGCAACACCACCCTTTCAGATTGCTATTGTGTATCCATTCAGAAATTCATTATCAATTATTATTCATTATTCATGTATCCATGTATCCATTAGTAGTTGGTGTTAGATTTGGGGGTCTCTAGTTGGCAGAGGAAGGTACCTTTGTCCAAATAGGGACCCTTGAGTCTAGTCAGGGAAAGTAGGTACACTCCCGAAATAACCCCTGCTCACCCTCTTGGTAGCTTGGCACGAGCAGACAGGCTTAGTTCAGAGGCAGTGTGTAAAGCATTTGTGAACACATACAGTAATCAAGTGACAACACTACAAATGGACACCACACAGGTTATATATTTATAAAAATAGGTATACTTTATATAGATTTATCACAAGACCATAAACGACAAAAATAATCCACAATACTGTCAAGAGTGCTTAGTTCTGATCAAAAAGGCTTAATTCAAGGTTCTGTGCGAGTCGGTAGCCTCCTCCGGCTACGGCGATGTTGAGAACAAACAGAGTCTAACAAATCCAGCTGACCGCGTCGAGACGGGCCAACACAGCGTAGACAGACTCGGTCACAGTACCTTTTACTTGAGGCGGCAGGCACGGGCGTGAGAGCCGGATTGCTGTTCGTCGCGGTCGGGATGCAAAAATGGAAGCGTTGCAGGACGCGTTGTCCCTCGATGCGGTGCAGGCAGCGGCTCCTTGACGTCGTCGAGACGGAGTCGGTGAGACCAGGGCCGTGCGTTGCCGGGCGAGACGGTGCTTCGATGCGGTGCTGGCAGGTTGCGGTGCGGCGACGGAGCCGGATTCAGGAGCTGGCGTCGATCAGTCCGGACAGCGGTGCGAGTCGGGCGGTGCGTCGCAAAGCGTGCGAGCGGTGCCCAACTCCGGTGCGGTCACAGGACTCGAACTCAGCAGCAGTGACCGTGTCGGTCGGACCAGTTCGATTTGGCGCAGCGAAGCGTTGCAGGACGCGTTGTCCCTCGATGCGGTGCAGGCAGCGGCTCGTTGACGGAGTCGGTGAGACCAGGGCCGTGCGTTGCAGGGCGAGACGGTGCTTCGATGCGGTGCTTACAGGACACCGAGTCAGTCGTGAGAGTCGGTCACAGCTCCCTACCTCTGTAGCCACTGAAACAGAGTTTCCAGCAGCAATTCACAAAGGGGGTGAAGTCCAATGGTCCTGGGACTTCGATCAGGGGGCAAGCTCTCTTCCAAGCCCTTGGAGATCCTTCACAAGTTGATGAAAGTCACAGCAAAGCAAAAGTTCCTTTCTCCTTTCTTTGGCAGTCAGGCAAACCACTGCAGGCCAATCCCCCAAGCAGCACTTCAGGCTTAGGGATAGTCTCTCCTCAGTTTCTTCTTGGTTCCGCTCCTCAGCAAAGGTTTCTTCTTGTTCCCAAAAGTGATCTAATTTCCTAGGGGTCTGGGTCCCCTTTTTATACACAGTGTCTCTTTGTTCTCTGAAGGCAAAGAGGCCTCTGCCTAGCCCAAAACCAGTTCTGGTCAGTCCTGGAGCACTTTGTTTTTCTGACCCCTTCTTTCCTTTCAGAATGTGGGGCAGAGTGCTCAGCCGCCCGGCAGGAGGTGGAGCCAGCATTGTGGAAGGCAGGCACAGCCCTATTCAGACCCAGGTGCAACTCCTCCCTCCACTCTGGATGCAGATCTTTCTATTCAGCCCTGTGCTGACTCACCCTGTCTCCTGTAGCCACCCCCAGCCCCTGTCACTCAATCTCCAGACAAGGAATACACAACCTAGCAGAGGCAGGCTTGGATAGTTAGGCAAGAAAATACCCACTTTCTAAAAGTGGTATTTTCAGAACACAGAATGTTAAAACCAACTTCACTAAAAGATGTATTTTATCATCCTGAGTTCAGGCATACTAAATTCGTTTTTCTACCATGTTCCCTGGGTCAGTTCTGACTATAAGGTGTAATAGTCAGTCTGCCCATTCTGGCCTATGGGGAGCAGGTAGCCTTGCAATAGTGAAAAACAAATATGGCTGTAATTCACTATTAGGACATGCCACACACACTAGGGCATGTCCTACCTTATACTTACAATGCACCCTGCCCTAGGGCCTACTTTAGGGGTGACCAACATGCAGTAAAGGGAAGGTTTAGGGACTGGTAAGTGGGTGCACTCACCAAGTCGACATGGCAGCCCTAGGCTGCACACAGGCTCTGCAATGGCAGGCCTGAGACACACTTTACAAGCTGCTTCTGTGGGTGGCACAACCCGTGCTGCAAGCCCACCAGCAGCATTGGATTTACAAGCCCTGGGCACACTCAGTGCACGGTACTAGGGACTGACAAGTAAACCAATCATCCAATCATGGAGTCACTAATACATACATCAATTCACGATAGGGAGCACTTGCACTTTGGCACTGATTAGCAGCGGCAAAGTGCCCATGAGCATCTAGTCCAGCAAAAACATATCGGCAACAGTGGAGGCATTACGAAAAAATGGAAGGGAGACCCACGCCAAGGATGCCAGGTCTAACAGTTGGTAATAGTTTACTGATTCCTAAAACTGACTTTATTACACAAGGATAAACTAATTTTTGTTTGGAAACACTCTTAGTTTTCGACTCAACGTGTTCACGACTGCGAAATAGGTTAGTAAATCTGGCTCTACGTGTCATTTTTGTGGGATCTGTCTGGAGCTATTGGCCTTGGGGAGTACAAAGTTCTACTTGCCTGGCTGCTGGAATTACCCAAAATTCAAGAACAACTTTGGAGTGCCTGTATTTCTTTTGACCTTTTGCATGCAAAGGGTGGCTTGGGCGCACTCAATCAACCACCTCTACCATAACTCTTGGGACTGGGAAATGGCTCAAAGTGTCTAGCACAAACCCTTTTTAATGTCTGCAGTGTTCCGTTGCCCATGGAAGTGGGGTGCCATTTAGATGCATTTGAAGTGCAGTTGTGTTTTCAGGGTGGATTAAATGCAGGCCGACTCTAGAGCTTTGGCAGAATGCATGAGTAGTATAGAAATCTTGATCAAAGAAAACTAGCTTTGATTAAATATGAGTAAAAGTCCACAGAAGAAGAACATCTTTCTGCTCACTCAAAAAAAGCATTTTTTGGAGCAATAATAATAATTAAAAAAACAATAATATGTTGCAATATTCCATGAAACGACGGTGCCACTGTTTTTGTTCCAAGAAAACCTAAGCCGCAATATCTTGTTGTCCTGCTCCTGAAGACCGCAAAATTCTGCTGCATGAGTCAAAAATTGTCTGTGAAATAGATACAATGTGTCACAGTCTCAAGTCATATTTCACTGGCTCCCAATGGGAGCTTGAATCATGTTCAGGTAAAATGCCTGGCCGGAGCCGGCATAAAAATGTCCTACAACCAATGGAAAGATATGGCCTTCCAACCATGTATTTTACCAGGCCCATCTATTGTGGAATAGCTGCCACTGTTATTAAAACAGGATTAAAATGACTTACGGTTTAGAGGTCAGTTCAAATAGTATAATCTGAGTAGGTCAGCAGTGAGCGTGATTTGTAAATGTGCACTATGAACTTATTCGCTGCATGACTCGTTGAAAAATAACAGTTTCACTATTTAGCTATCACAGTAGAATCTCTAATCTCACCAAAGCACTTAGCTACAGTGTGCTAATTCCTATTTCATTTCTTGTTCTCTGCAGGTAAAAGTCAAATGTTTGATCCAAAATTCTTACATCAATATGCCTAAATATTGGGGGATGGTATTACCTTTCTAGATCATCACATTTGTTGCACACTAGAGCAAAGTGTTTAAAATCTCACGTCTCTATGTGAGATGTAAAAAAATGTTAACCATATTTTTATTCATGTTTTACACATGGAGTTATCGATTAAACTAATTAATACAGTGCATACATTTGAATGAACAAAATAATTGGTTAACGTATCCAGAATATATTCAATGACCGATTCATAATATAATAGGGAATTTTTCCATTGAAGACAAGAAACAATGGCACAAAAGGTGAGTAGGAGAATTGTGAGAAGAATAAAAGAAGGTAGAACATAGTAGAATAATAAGATGAGAGAAAGAATGATGATAGAGAAGAGAAACGAAAGGTAGAACACTATATCTTCTTCAATTTTCTAACATATATAATAGGTTCAAATTTAGATAACTGTACAGTCCACTCTCCTGTGAGTGGAAATATCTTCATCCTCCATGGTTGTAAAAATGCTTTCTTGACGGCCATAATCCGTAAAATGAAACCCCTGGTAACTTATTTGCCCATCTTCAAATTTAGGACCTCATTACAATGGCAGTGGGACCGCCACCGACAGGACATCGGTGGCGGCCCCACTGCCGTTCAGTCCCCACCACTGCATTACATTGTTGGCGGTTGGACCCAATTCTGTCGGGGGACAGACCGCCGCCTCTGACAGGTCCTCAGATCCCGACAGGGTGGCGATCGTAATCTTAATCCCAACAATATTTACAATGGGAGTGGTGGTCTGATTGGTAGCACATCTGCTCTTTTAGTGCATTCAGTGTGTACAGCCAGGTATTGGTGCCCCTCAAGGTTAAAAAGACTGCACCCCACTACCTAAGGTGCCAAAATACTAGAACCCAAATGGTCCCAGTGAAATGTAAAATATATGTGTAAACCTCGGCACTCTAAATCAATTCAAATGTCAATTCATAAAGCTGTTTGGCAAAGACAAATTCAAAATATCGGCAAGAAATCAATTCAATTTCTACTGTGTCAATTTTAATATCTAAAAGTCACCAAATCTTGAATTACAGATTTCAGATTTACAGCATAGTGACAATATAATTGGGAATAGACAGCTTGATGCAACAATCCTCCTTTTTGGGCGTTGAACCGGCAGCCGACACGTGTTTCGTTTCTTTGAAACTTTTTCAAGGCTGCAAATAATGCCATAAGAAAAGAGTTTTCATTGTCCATATCTTCAGTCATTGGATCCCATAGATGGCGCTCACAATGTACGTGAGGGTGTCCAGATCTCTGATGTAACAGTCATCTTTTATTGCATAAGAAAATTGGGAGAACGACGTCGCGAGCTGATACTAAAAATGAAGGGCATATTATAGCCCATGAACTTGCGACGGTTTAAAATTAAATAGCAATCATTGGACTGTACATATACATTACGTGACATGTTCTTCCGTTTCAACAGAGAACTTTTACATATCTAGAATTTAACAAGAAAAGATGACTGTTACATCAGAGATCTGGACACCCTCACGTACATTGTGAGCGCCATCTATGGGATCCAATGACTGACGATATGGACAATGAAAACTCTTTTCTTATGGCATTATTTGCAGCCTTGAAAAAGTTTCAAAGAAACGAAACACGTGTCGGCTGCCGGTTCAACGCCCAAAAAGGAGGATTGTTGCATCAAGCTGTCTATTCCCAATTATATTGTCACTATGCTGTAAATTTGAAATCTGTAATTCAAGATTTGGTGACTTTTAGATATTAAAATTGACACAGTAGAAATTGAATTGATTTCTTGCCGATATTTTGAATTTGTCTTTGCCAAACAGCTTTATGAATTGACATTTGAATTGATTTAGAGTGCCGAGGTTTACACATGTATTTTACGTAATCTTAATCCCGAATGGAAGTGGTGCCAAGCAAGGCACCGTTGTTGGGATTGTGATATCCCTTTCAGACAGTCTGTTCATGGTGGGAACCCTGCCATTTACAGGCCATCGGAAACTGATTTTTGGGGCCCCAAACAGGGCCCCCGTCCCTCATGGGCAACTGCAAAGTGACCCTGGGGGCACATGTAGTGCCCCCACTCACATCCATGCAGCATGTGCCATGCACCACATGGTGCATGGCACAGGACCTTCGATGTGCAGGAAGTGCTCCTGTTCTTGGCGACTAGTGCTGCTGCCCTTTTCTTGGTCCGCAGCACAAGCCGCCGTGAAAAGGAGCACTTTGCGACCACCAGCCCAGGGGTCGCATCGTAATGGAGCGGTCAGACCGCTGACTGCTTGTAGATCGGTCTGATAGCAGGAGGCGGTCCAACGGTCCACTATCATAATAAGGCCTTCAGTCACGTTAGGATAATGCATTCAAATATAGATTTCTATAAACCGAATTCTTGGTTGGGGTAAGGCAGACTGGCCAGGACAAAGCCCGGAAGCCACTCAGTGATTTATTTGGAGGTACTACCATAAAGCCATTGTATCTCTAGTAACCGTTTGCAGTTTTATGATGAACTTGAAGATGGGTTGTTAGACTTGGCAACTTTAGTGTGGTTTCCCCTGACTTTGTGCCTCTACCTCCTGTGTTTTTTATGCTGCCCTGGAGTTCATTTTTTGTTGGCTTAGATGCTTTAGGCACTTTGCCACTGCTGATCAGTGTCAAAGTGCAAGTGCTCCCTGTGTAAATTGTTGTTACAATTGGTTCTCCCTGATTGGCATATTTGGTTCAATGGTAAGTCCCTAGTAAAGTGCACTGACTTGTGCCAGGGCCCATAGGATGTAGCCTTACAGCTAAAGCGGTCGACCTCGGAGCTGGGGAACCAAGTTCAAGTGTCAGCAGGGACGCTCAACATCCTGTGATTCTGGGCAAATCACTTAATCTCCCCGTGCCTAACAAAAAAAAAATGAATGTGTCGATCTGTAATGAAACTGGTGCTCATGTAGAGCGCTCTGATACCTGATATCTTCGTGTCAAGTTTGCACTATATAAAACTCTAAAAAATGTTTAAAAAAAATCAAATGCTACTAGTGGGCTTGCAGCACTGATTGTGCCACCCACATGAGTAGCCCTGAAAAGGTATCTAAGACCTGCCACTGCAGTGTCTGTGTGCAGTTGTTAACTGCCATGTCGACTTGGCAAGTGCACCAACTTGCCAGGCCCTAACTTCCCCTTTTCTTACATGTAAGGCACCCCGATGGGAGGCCCAAGGTACCCTCCTGGGCAGGGTGCAGTGTATGTGAAAGTAGGACATGTACTGGTGTTTGTGACATGTCCTGATAGTGAAATACTGCCAATTTTGCTTTTCACTATTGAAAGGCTATCTTGCCCCATAGGATAGAATGGGAAATGCTTTGTAACATCTTACAAGTATAACTTCCCATTGGGACAAGATGGAGAAATAAAGTTTAGGTTCTCTGAACTCAGAATTTAATAACACGTCTTTTAGTGGATATGGGTTTTAAATTGTGTGTTTGAAAATGTCACTTTTAGAAAGTAGGCATTTTCTTGTTTAACCATTCTGTGTGCCTCTGCCTGTGTGTGTATTGACTGTCTGGTTTTGGAGTGGCAGGGCTGGGGATGTGCATTCACTGTAGACGGCCACTAGGGGGGTTGAGGTGTACCTGGTCCTTCCTGGATATCTCAGAGCTGGGCTGAATATACCTTGGCTGAATTTAGAGTAGTGGGAGGAGATTTCCTTGCACCTGAATAGGGCCTGTCTCCCATGCACAATGCTGTCTCCACCCCCTGTGGTCATACTGCACCAGTGAGAACAGAACTGGTTTGGACTGGGCTCATAGACCCTTGCACAAAGAGAACAAATACATTTTGGGGTATTAGTATTAGACCTAAAACCCCAGAAATTTAGATTACTTCTGGACTCAAGAGGAAACTTTGCCAAGGAGAAGAGCTGAAGAGTTGTGAGGAGGAGTACTGCCCCTTCGATGTGTGCTGTGTAGGGTTGGCCTGCAGTTGCTGTTTCTGCCAAGGAGAAGACAAAGGGGCCGATTCCGATCTCGGTCGGAGGCGCACCCAATACTATTCGGTCGGGAAAAAAGCCATGCGAAAGCCAGTTTCCCGACCGATCCGTACAGCACACCGAACGAGCAAGTACGATGCGCACAACAGCAAAAATCCCGGCCGAGCCGTACTCACCCAAACCAGGTCCTGTTCTCCGACCGAGGCGAATCTGGAAACGCCGAATCGAGTCGCACGGAAGGGAAAATGCAGCCCCGTCCGGCCGGACAAGTACGATGCGCTTTCCGTACGCGCCGAACCCGTCGCTACGCACGGCACGTCAAAGCATCCGGGAGAGGCGCACATAAGCTCCGAATCGCGCACAACACGATCCACGGCTACGAGACGAACACAGCACAGACGAGGACGACGCGAAGCGACGAGGACGAAGCGAAGCGACGAGGACGAAGCCAAGCGACGAGGACGACGCGAAGCAACGAGAAGGACGAACGACACGAACCAACCATGAATCCCTTCGTCCCGATCATACCAATATTCTACATCTACTACCGGAACAGGCACGGACGCGTACGGCGCAGAAGGTAAGTCAGACACCAACCACAAAACACATACAACACGTACACGACACATCACACACACACAGAGGGATGCAGAATTTACTTACACCAGCAACAGCAGCACCATAGGGGCGGGATGCCCATCACCAATGCCACATATGCACACAGGGGCCTGAATGCGCGCCACCACCCCAACCCAGTGGGGGCTGGATGCCAACCACCACAACCACCCTCACCCAGGGGGGGCTGGATGCCTACCACTACTACCACCCCCACCCAGGGGGGCAGGATGCCTACCACTACTACCACCCTCACCCAGGGGGCAGGATGCCCACCACTACTACCACCCTCACCCAGGGAGGCAGGATGCCCACCACTACTACCACCCTCACCCAGGGGGGCAGGATGCCCACCACTACTACCACCCTTAGCCAGGGGGGCAGGATGCCCACCACTACTACCACCCTCACCCAGGGGGCAGGATGCCCACCACTACTACCACCCTCACCCAGGGGGCAGGATGCCCACCACTACTACCACCCTCACCCAGGGGGGCAGGATGCCTACCACTACTACCACCCTTACACAGGGGGGCAGGATGCCTACCACTACTACCACCCTTACACAGGGGGCAGGATGCCCACCACTACTACCACCCTCACCCAGGGGGGCAGGATGCCCACCACTACTACCACCCTTAGCCAGGGGGCAGGATGCCCACCACTACTACCACCCTCACCCAGGGGGCAGGATGCCCACCACTACTACCACCCTTAGCCAGGGGGCTGGATGCCTACCACTACTACCACCCTTAGCCAGGGGGCTGGATGCCTACCACCACCCTTAGCCAGGGGGCTGGATGCCTACCACTACTACCACCCTTACACAGGGGGCAGGATGCCTACCACTACTACCACCCTCACCCAGGGGGCAGGATGCCCACCACTACTACCACCCTCACCCAGGGGGCAGGATGCCCACCACTACTACCACCCTCACCCAGGGGGGCAGGATGCCCACCACTACTACCACCCTTAGCCAGGGGGGCAGGATGCCCACCACTACTACCACCCTTAGCCAGGGGAGCAGGATGCCCACCACTACTACCACCCTCACCCAGGGGGGCAGGATGCCCACCACTACTACCACCCTCACCCAGGGGGGCAGGATGCCCACCACTACTACCACCCTCACCCAGGGGGGCAGGATGCCCACCACTACTACCACCCTTAGCCAGGGGGCAGGATGCCCACCACTACTACCACCCCCACCCAGGGGGCAGGATGCCTACCACTACTACCACCCTCACCCAGGGGGGCAGGATGCCCACCATTACTACCACCCTCACCCAGGGGGGCTGGATGCCTACCACTACTACCACCCTTAGCCAGGGGGCTGGATGCCTACCACCACCCTTAGCCAGGGGGCAGGATGCCCACCACTACTACCACCCTCACCCAGGGGGCAGGATGCCCACCACTACTACCACCCTCACCCAGGGGGGCAGGATGCCCACCACTACTACCACCCTTAGCCAGGGGGCTGGATGCCTACCACTACTACCACCCCCACTCATAGGATGGACAATGCATGACACAACAAGCACACCACAACCTAGGGAATGCAAGATTAAGACATCCCCCACCACCATGACAAGCGTGTGAGCAGGCTGTGTCAAATGCCTACAACACCGAACATGACATTGAACATATAATGTGACCCCCTAGCACATGTGCCACACATATATGTGTGTGGCACCCACTAATGCTAAGCAGCCCATGACCATTGTGGCAATGGGGCCTAAACCCCCATCATCACAGTGACCAAAAGGCAAGTGTGGGGTCCATAGCTGAAGCACATTTTGACCATTGTGGCAATGGGGTCTAAACCCCCATCATCACAGTGACCAAAAGGCAAGTGTGGGGTCCATAGCTGAAGCACATTTTGACCATTGTGGCAATGGGGTCTACACCCTCATCATCACAGTGACCAAAAGGTAATTGTTGACAAAGAAAGAGCTGCAACTGCCAAACTGCATGGATCATTCCTGGTCACAGAACCAAAAACTCATCTGTGGCAAAGTAGTGTATGTGTCCCATTGCAACATAAATTGGGGGAGCCAAATACTGCAGTGCAAATGAAACATTCCTTTGGCCATGTGCAGACAAACAACACCCATGGGGGCTGAGACCGTCAACAGTCATCAATGACACAATGACAGAAGTGACCATCAGAATGCAGAACCACATATTTGCACCAATGGGCACACAAATGCAGATACCCTGTGGAGACAGCAGATGTGAGGTGAACAGATACCATACCATGGCAGCAATGGGACACACAAACCATGATCACTGTGCTGACCGATGACCTAGGAGTCCCAGGGACAGCAGGGGAAACACACCAAACAACATACAGCCAATGGCACACCCAAGATATGCCAATGCAGTGGTGCAGATGCACAAACACAAACAGGCAGACCAACACTGTCATCATACACAGCAGGTGAGGGGTGGGGGTGCCAGTGTCCCCAGGCAACAACACAACACATGAGGAGAGCTGAATACCAATCATACAGATGTGCATACACTGCCACACTAAGGTAACTCATGGATCCAAATCCCCTATGTGGGCAAGCAGGCATTGACAGGTGAGAGGGAGCACAAAACACACATGTCACACAGGCACGTAGGAACAACAACTGACACAGCAAGTCACAGACACACCACAGCACCACCCCCAGGGCCCCCACAATGTGGTGACCCTGGGCTGAATAAAAATACCACTGTGATGACAAAGCTAAATGTCGTTCACACTGTGAACCACAGTCAGGTGTCCTGAGCAACTAACTACCATCACACCTACACAAGCACAAATCAATCAGCATGGCCAGTAAGCCAAGGCCAACATGGAGGCAGGGGACTAGCCGGGCAACAACTCTCATCTGCACACACTCAAGACCACACCCCTCGACCTCCAACAATGTGCAGCAGTGAAGTACACATGCACTGGTGACATTGCACATGCACCCATGACTATTCCAGGGTGGTGGGTGGGAACCAAGGTGTAGAAACACATCACACATGGACACTCAACAAGACTCCTGAATGTCTGACACACTGCACACTACGCTGTACATGGACATGACGGCAATACCACACCGACCAATGGGATCCCAGCCACAGTCACACACCAATGAAGAAGCCAAGGTCACCCACAAAGAACACACATAGACAACAACCAACATTGCAGCCCGGACCCTAAGGAGTGCCAGCAGTCACACACACAACGTGTCACAATCACTGAAAGATAACACAAACTGGAAATCACATGACAGGGGCAAACAACAAGTGCCAAAGGGAAACCTGACTGTGACCCATCTGCGTCTGCACACAAACTCTGCCCTGACAGCAAACACACCTATGGGTGACACCCTGATGACCAGTAATGTGCCATGCACCCACATCACAGAGAACACAGGGAGAAGACTTTGGGGGAACATAGCTCAAGTCAGCAAGCATCACAAACAGGTACAACACTAGGGATCACAGCATGCGCAGATGAATGGAAGTGAACACACAGACATGCACATACAACACACACCTTGGGCGCAGGCAATGTCACACGTGTACACACTGCCATGAGGGGACTCCACTCCTGTGTGAGGAAAGCTGTGCCATATGTTGCCTCAGTAGGGCCCCATCATGTCAGCTGAGCACTTGGTCACACAATCAACAATTAGCACCAAATGAGGGCTCCCATCACATCAGCCTGGTCATGGATGTGCCAACGGAATCATCAGCACAGATCCAACACACTTGTATAGCAATGTTGCACTGACTACACGGATGAGTCCCTCCCCATTGATGCCCAAACCTGCATGTCCACTGGAGATGGCAACACGGTCAGGGAAGTAGACAAATGCAACGATGGCAGGCACAACAGATGTGCAGGGGTGGAAGCCACAGATATGAAATTGCCAATGTAAGTAGGAAACCCATTGCCAAATACTGAACACATGACACCCTCAGATGCTGCTATTGATGACATGGATACACCACATGATAGGACACATTCCCCCTGGACCACATGGGTTCCTGCACAGTAACACTTCATAATCATGAGACCAGATATCACCATCACTGCAGCAAGGGCATGGTTAGCTGCACCAACAACATGTACATCTGAAGCATGAGCACTAGAGAAAAGAAAGTTGCTTTATTCAGCATATGTGTTGAGGCCAAACGAAGTCCTGAAAAAGAGCAAAGGCCAATGGCCAGTCCATTGTCAAAGTTCAAACAGGGTGACACTGGCAGATGTCACCCTACGCATGCCTGCACAATACCAGGGACAATCCACTAGGAGGGGCAACCGGGGGGCAGGCCAGGCACACGCAGGGACAGGATCAGGGCTCACCAGGGGAGTCAGGGAAGGGGTGGTGGGTGCTGGAGAGCCACTGACAACTGCAGTGGAGGTGTCTGACATGGTGTGTGCCGGCACAACTGGGGGCATGACACAGATGTCGTGGGTGCCGGCACAACTGCAGTGGACCCTGCAGATGGGGTGGACAGGTCCGCCACTGCAGTGCCCAAGTCAGACAGGGCGGTAGTGGACTCCACTGCAGTGCCTACCTCCAGGGGAGGAGAATGGGGAACAGGCAAGGTGGGTTGGACAGAGGGGGGACACCCTCACCACATCAGTGGCACAGACAAGCGCAGCGGGGGGTGTGGTGCTGGGAGAGCAAGTGGCAGGGGAGAAGGCCGGAGCATCTTGGGGATGGTATATCTGTGGGTGGGGGAACCTGGGGCAGGGTGTGGTGGGGGCACCTGTGCAGTGGGGGCCTGAGGGATGGAGGACGGAGACCTTGTGCCTGAGCTGCAGGGCGGTGGCGGGGTCTTGCTCTTAGCACTCCGGGGGACTTGCGGGTGGGGGCCTCAGTCCGTCTGCGCCTGGGGGAGGGTGTCCGGGGGCGAGGGGCACTCTGCTCCGTGTGGGTGGGCTTCCTCTTCCCCGGGATGCTGGAGCAGCTTCATCGGTGGGGAAGAGGCCGAGGTCACAGAGGAAGAGCTGCTGTGACTTTGGGGTTGCAGGTGAGGCAAGGGAGGGTGCTTTGGAGGGAGAGGGAACTGAGGACTGCGCAGTGCATGTGGATGCGTGTGTGTGTGCCAGGGCCCCATCCCCTGTGAGTCTGGCTTCAGTCCCCTGAATGTGCGTGCGTGTGCGTTTTGTCATTGGCGTGTGTGTCAGTGTGCTGGATGTGTGTGTGCTGGTGTGTGCCAGTGTGTGTGTGCCTGGGATGGGTAAGGTGCTGGGGAGTGTGGATGGAGCAGAGGCAGGAGGGGTGAGGGACCGTTTGAGGAGGGACACTGCTGCCGTCAGGGAGGAGTCCATGGACCTATTGCCCCTCTGTAGGTCAGACATGCCCGATGAGATGCCCTCCATGAACGACACCAGCTGAGTCAACAGCGCGGTGTGCGCATGGAGGACACTCAGCATGGCTGTCTGCCCTACATGGAGCTGGCGAAGGAGGTACACAGACTCCTCACTCAGGGCAGCAGGGGACACAGGGGCAGGGGGTGCGGTGCCTGGCCCAAAGGAGACACGCTCCCGGACATGGGAGCCTCCATGGACCTGGGGAATGGGAGCCGATGGGAGGGCGGTGGTGGTGGTGGTGGTGGCGGGGACAGCAACACTAGCTGGGGTGTGGTGGCTGCTGACACCCGCCTCCACAAGGGAGTCATCCTCCGAGTTGCTCTGGTCCTCAGCTGAGGTGGATGCTGCTGAGGACTCCTCGGTGTGGCTCCCCTCGCCCTCCGTGCCACTGGGTCCCTCCGACCACTCCTCGGCTGCTGACCCAGTCTGGCTCTCCGGCTCCTCCTGGTCCGTGGAGCTGTCCCCTTCCGTGGCCGTGGATGTATCTGCAAAAAATGGGGAAACAGACAGACATCAGTCACCTGCACATAATGCACACACCACTGTGAGCACAGCACATCACAGAGCAAGCCCTGGCATCATTAGTTGTGCATTGCTAAAAGTGCACTAATTGAACAGGAGAAGTCAATTGTCAGTCTGATGCCAAGCATGGCACTCACATCCCACATGGCCTTGCACCCATCTGTCTGGTGTCTGTTGGATTGCAACACCCCAGTGTTGACACATGCACCAAGTACACAGTAGTTGGACAGTGCAGAGGACACGGTGTGGACACATCACAGCTCTTGCCACTGAGTCAGTACAGGTTTACGGATGTAAGGGATGCCCAGAGTCAGATAGGAAATGCATGTGATGCATACCAGCGACAGACACCATGATGCACCCATGTCCTGATAGCCAGCGCCACTATGGTGTGCATGTAGCACATGTCACTCCCCTGCAGGATCACCAATCAGTAGACACATGCCATGGCGGAGGCATGACTGCAAAGTCATACATCACTGTCTCAGTGATGTATGACTTTGCAGCCAGACTAACAACACTCTGCACTGTGTCACAATAGTAGGTCATGGGGAATGCAAGTCCTGGAGCTGCACAAGTGCACATGTACATCCCCCACAACACATCCTCTTAACCCTCATCTGTCCAGGTCATACCTATTGGACATATGGGAGACCTGTGACACTACCCTCTGAACCTGAGCCCCTCACACTCTGCTGTGCATGGGGAACAGCTGCCTGAACTTCACATTTACATGCCCCAGTCTGCATGGGCAGCTGATCAGACACCTATGTGTCACACAAGTATCGTCTCCTATGGTCACATCTCCAGTGGCATGCTGAGCCCCTACCAAGAAACTCCACAGCAGTCCTGGCGACTAATCCACAGCACACTGACACAGAGGCAGACACCTGAGGGGCAAATCACTGTGCACAATGTGTCCTCTGATACACGGGAGTGGGAGTACAGAGTGTATTGTATGGCCTGGAGTAGGCATGACTGTCCAGCCCCACATGAATGAGGGATGAGCCCTGGACTGTAGGCAACTGGCTAAGTATGTGTGACACACGTCATATACATACTCCTGGGGCCCAAACATTGTTCCCACCCGCAGCATGGGTGTGTGCCAGGTACCCCAGCCACATGTGGTGGATCAGCTCAGCAATTGGACCACAGATCAAAGTAACACGCTGAATACATGTCAGAATACAGGCATTGTGTAAGCAATGGACCCACCCATGATGCCCACCACAGAGTCAGGGAAACAGATGCTGTCTCCCACCTTGAGTCAAGCAAACTGCAAGGACACAGTCCTAAGTGACAGAATTCCCTGCATGTAAGGGCCACACCTGGGTATCAGATGAGGAGTGGGCAGTGCACAATAGAGGGACATGGCTCCTGGACAACATGACTGCTGTACTGTGGCAGTTCAACCTGGCCCGAGGAGGGCACATAACATGTTAGACAGAGTACACAGTGCAGTCTTTGACTCACCCCCTCCTTGCTGCTCTCTGGCCTTCAGCTGCCCATCCAGGTCTGGAAAGACCACCGCCAGGATCCTGAGCATGTGGGGGTCAGGGTCCGTGTTCCGCCCCTCCTGCGAGGAGGCGACAGCTTCAGCTGGACCCGTGCAATCCTCCGGGTCCAGCCCCGAAGGTCCTGCCACCTCTTTTGGCAGTTGCGGATCCGGCGCTTGTAGACCCCCACGGACCGGACAGCCCGGACGATGTCCTTCCAGATCTCATGCTTCCGATGGGCAGAAGCCTGTCAGGATGACAAAGTGATAAGGACATTACTACACATGCAACATATCCGTGCATGACACAGTTGCATATACATGTCGCAATCACAGGGGCACATGGTGTACCCAGGCAGTGCACGGCTGCCCATGGACAGTTTTCCAGAAGTCACTACATGGTATCATAGCATGGGGAGTAAAACCCTGTTCAGAAGCACTGTCACTGCACCATACCTGTCCAGTGCAAGTCACTACACACTATGGGGGGTGACAACTACTCAGTGAGCCTGCTAGCCAGTGGTGTGCTGACTCTCAGCCTTGCTAGTCAGACAAAATGCACATTCAGAAAGGCAGTGCACAGAACACTCACCTGCTCCCCTGGTGTCCCATACAGCTTGCTGTACTGTGGAAGTAGGCTGTCCAGCAGGGCCTGGTTCTCTTCAAGGCTGAAGGCTGGGGCTCTCTCCACAGTACGTGCCATTGCAGGGTCCAGAGGGGCAGAGACAGCAGCAGTGCAGTGGCAGATGTCGTCCTGGAGCATGTAGTGCAGGCAAGTGGGCTCTCAGGGGAACATGCAGCAATATATATGTGCTGGAGAGGCAGATACTGTCCCTTGTGTCCAAAGTGATAGGTCCAAGTCGTTTGCATCTTCTGAATATGGCCAATCCATGGAATAGCAGCACCAAAACACGCCCACAGCATCCTTCAAAATTTCAACTTCATGACATACATGATTTTGCAACATTGTTGTGGGTGACCAACTGATTTTCCAGCATCCGACTCGTTCGAATATTCGAAAACGCGTCCGTTGCCAGGCAAGCCCATTGTCAATGGGTGCGCACCGATCGGTCCATTGAGGTACAACGCGCACAGGGGTACAACGCGTACCCGCACACATTGAAAGCAATGGGCCGGCCGGAGGCACCGATCGGTCCATTGCTGTTCAACGCGCACAGGGGTACAACGCGTACCCGCACACATTGAATGCAATGGGCCGGCCGGAGGCACCGATCGGTCCATTGCAGTACAACGCGCACAGGGGTACAACGCGTACCCGCACACATTGAAAGCAATGGGCCGGCCGGAGGCACCGATCGGTCCATTGCAGTACAACGCGCACAGGGGTACAACGCGTACCCGCACACATTGAATGCAATGGGCCGGCCGGAGGCACCGATCGGTCCATTGCAGTACAACGCGCACAGGGGTACAACGCGTACCCGCACACATTGAATGCAATGGGCCGGCCGGAGGCACCGATCGGTCCATTGCAGTACAACGCGCACAGGGGTACAACGCGTACCCGCACACATTGAAAGCAATGGGCCGGCCGGAGGCACCGATCGGTCCATTGCTGTTCAACGCGCACAGGGGTACAACGCGTACCCGCACACATTGAAAGCAATGGGCCGGCCGGAGGCACCGATCGGTCCATTGCAGTACAACGCGCACAGGGGTACAACGCGTACCCGCACACATTGAATGCAATGGGCCGGCCGGAGGCACCGATCGGTCCATTGCAGTACAACGCGCACAGGGGTACAACGCGTACCCGCACACATTGAATGCAATGGGCCGGCCGGAGGCACCGATCGGTCCATTGCAGTACAACGCATCACTGTACATGTGACTGGCATATGTCAGCATGCCTGTCTCAGATGGACATATGCCAGCCACAGATAGCTCCCAGGGAGTGAGGGGCACACCTACATCACGACAGCCTGTCCAAACCTTATCATAAGGCATGTAAGGCTGCATTTCCTATTGTGTGTATGTTGGTGTACATGTTGTCCTGTGGGTGTCACCTGTGGGCAGCCACCCCCAGGCTGTGCACGTGTTCATGGGGACAGGATCATGGGTGTTATGTGTACGTGACCACTGTGATGTGCAACTGTTCATATCTGTGCATGTGCCATGGTCACATTTCACAGTGGTGTTTGTGTATGTCATGTCACATACCCCGTGAGTCCCATGTGGGACGGTATGTTTGAGCCAGGGTGTCCCAGTGGCACAATAGTGATGGCCCTCCACAGTCTTTGTGCATGTAGTGTTTACAATGTCTCTGATTTCATGTGCACAATGGGAGACAGTCTCCACATCCACGTTGTGTGTGCATGGACTCTGATGTTGTGCGTGTGTGTCACAGACGTCCATGGCTCTCCTGCCATGGCAAGTGTGGCCACTACCTGTGGGGGTCATGTTTGTTTTGTTGTGGTGTACACATGATACTCCAGGTGATGCCAGTGTCCATGTGGCATTACAGGGTCCCTGGGAATGTGCCTGTCGTTGAGCTGTGGTGCCTGGGGCACATCTGTCCTCACATGTCACTGGGGGGTGACTGTGACACAGCATCATGATATCCAATGGGCCAACTTGGGACAAATTGATGCCACCTGTAGGACCGTGTTGACAGATGTTGGCCATGTATGTACCATAAATGTCGTTCCGGTACTGCACACTTCATGTAGTTGTGCCTCATGATGATGTATGTTGGGATCTTGAGTGTGTTCAATGCCGCATATGTGGGGTGACTGACGATCTTGCTTACTTCTCCTCTGCACTGCAGGGCTCCTGCTGTCCATCGGCCATTCCCAGACCTGGCAACGATGGTGGAACGGGACAGCATCCGACGGTACCGCTTCACCAGGCAGCTGATTGAGGATTTGGCAGTGCAGTTGTCCCCACATTTGCAGCCTGGCCGGCCGTATCCTACAGCGCTGACCCCCAAGGTGAAGGTGATGGCAGCCCTACACTTCTTTGCCACCGGTACCTTCCAACATACTGTGGCGTCTGCTGGTGGGATGTCACAGACCATGTTCAGCCGTGTGCTCCGCGATGTTTTGGCGGCAATGTTGCTCTTCCTGAACCGGTACATCTATTTCCCTAGACTGCGACGACTCACTGACGTGAAGAGTGACTTTTATGCCCTGGGGAGGATGCCGCATGTAATTGGCTCCATTGATGGGACACATGTGGCTTTGGTACCACCACAGGCCCAGGAGCAGGCCTACAGGAACCGCAAGCACTACCACTCGGTCAATGCACTGGTGGTGTGTCTTGCAGACATGACCATCACACACGTGTGTGCCCGTTTCCCTGGTTCAGCACACGATGCCTTTGTGATGAGGAGTAGTCGCATCCCCAGGTTGATGGCAC